>PVJA010020367.1:0-37016 GCA_004027025.1 Myocastor coypus | reverse complement strand
AGTTCGATCCCAGGTACAAAATGAAGAAGAAGGTGCAGAAGCAACAGAGGCAGAAGCAGAAACAGAAGGAGGAGGAGGAAGAAGAGCCGATGGAGGAGGAGGGGGTGGAGGAAAAAGGAAGGAGGTTTTAGAGCCCTGCGTTTATCCCCAAATCTCAGAGCCAGGCAGTTCCCATTAGTGGCAGACCTGGACTCCTCCTTTATCTTTGCCAAGAGAGACCAAGCAGAGGGAGTATAAAAGAATAGGAGGTGTGCTTGGGTACCCCATCTCAGGTTATATAAAAAGCTCTTAGGAGGGCAGGGGGTGAGTGGGCAAAAGGAGGTGATCTATATATTTTCAATTAACACGTCTGATGCAACATTTTCAGAAATGTTTACTTGAAGCGCCAGGCTCACTCCCTGGACTTGCTTCCTTTGGTGATGAGCAAAGCTTGGGCAGCATACAGAATGCAAAACTCCGAATCCACCACAGCAATATCCAGTCTGGAAGTCAAGTCTAAATGAGACAAGGTCTTGGGTCCTCTCCAGCCAGATGCTTCTGTGATTGTGTCCGACTTACTCTGAGGTGATGAACGCTAGCTATTCAGAATAGAGAACAAGAAAGGATTAATTATACTCAATTGAATAAAAATATTATTAAGCTTCACCTCTTACATTTTTCTCATTGCCGTGCCGTTTTACTCTCTTGAGGCCATATGGTATTTCAAGGCTATGATTGAGGTTAAAATAATTTCACCATGAACAGCTTGAAATAGACAAGAAGGGCATTGTTCCTCCCTTCTCATGACAGAAGAAACTTAGGCCTGGGGTTGGGGGCAGTGAGCTTGTGCTGGGTTCCTGTAGGAGTTCAGTTCCCTCTTTTCCACCCAGAGCTGTTCCCCTGGAAGTGCTGTCTGTCCCCGTAAGAAGCAGACTGCTGATTAAAGTGAGTTTTTTTTTCCCCCCCCCAAGTCCCATTGCACTGGACAGATGCATTAAAGCGCCTTCCCGGGAAGACAAATCTTGGGACCGACAGGTAGCTTTCCATTAATAAAGCAAAAATATAAATTAAGCCGTCCTCTTGGTGATTCAAGAACAGATCTCACCCCCTCCTTCCCCACCCCCCAGGAATCCACAAACACATTTTTAAATAATAAAAGAAAATTGAGTACCTGATGCAGTTAGCAGTGGCCCCATGGGGGCGAGGGAGACCAGAAAAGGAGTCTATTATTTTGTACCTGTCCTGCCCAATAGCTCATTGTGCGGCAGTATTTACTTAAAAAGCAGAGGAGGAAATCATTATTTGCTCTTAGTCCTGCGATTCCCGTGGCTATACTCTTTGGAGGAAGTGCTTTATTTTATTTCTCTTTTCCCCTTTCCCCATGCTTGAGTTGCAAGAGGTAAAAGCAGCAGCGCCTGGCGCATGTGATATGGAGAATCAGCACAGAGGCCAGGGTGGGCGCTCGAAAGCCTGTTCCCTCTCCTTTCATGTCTGGACGGCATGAAGGGAAATGATCTCAAAGGAGGAGTCTCTCTCTGGCTTCCCTCGTTCTCTTTCCCCATGCACAGAGGCTGCATATAGCATTCTACCAATTCTACCATACTGTATTTGCATCCATCTAAACGGGCATACACATATACACGTTGTTATGTGCGCAGGTGCATACATTACACATGTGTGATCTAAACATATTTCCATTATCCTGTTTGTATGTATTAGGCACACACTCACACATACACATGCATACTTCTCGGAAACACAAGTGCTAATAACATGGAAAAAAGAATACACAACCTGGAACAAAAGGAAAGAAAAGCCCCCATTTAAAATGGTCTAAGTATCTTCTAGTTACTAATGTCTCTCCTAAATGACTGTGTCTCTCCAGCTGGAAATTGGCAGCAATCAGCTTTATAAGTGTTGGGGAAAGATTTGCTTGGACAGATGAAAGAAAATTATTTCCTCCCAAATGCCAGCATCCACCCTGGATAATGTGGCACTACCCTGCTTGGCAGAGGGCGGTGTATTTTGAAGGAGCTTGTTTTCTTGGGAAATATAGTTATCGGGCAAGGAAGACAAAAATATGACCAAGCTGATAAAAATGCTGTTGTTAGAGGTAATAAGGTGCTAAAGGTACTGCTTTACAAGTGGAGAGCTTTTTCTGAAGCTTTGAGAGTCGGGTGTGCAGAAGGACAAATGATGTTGGGGTGAAAGAGGACTGGCTTTAGCAGCTGGTGTGCCCTCTGCCTTCCTGGAAAATGTCAGTGCAGAAAGAGGCCCAAAAAGCCATCTTGTCTCTCCTTCTCATCCTTTACGGCAGAGAGGGAGAGGGCCCAGCCTGTTCACGTCACAAAGCAGACAAAGTACTAAGAGGTCAAACAGGGCTGGAAATCCTGACTCCCATTAGCAGGTGGTTGGTGCTGTGAACTAGGGGAAGCCCAGGGTCCTTTATACTACCAGAGTACCTCTCAGTCTCTGTTCCAGGAACTTTCAGAGGAAAGGACAGCTAGGAGCCAGCTGCTAGGTTTGGGGTTCAAACCAGCTTCAATCAGAGCAGCTCTTCTTGTATTAGTTTCAACTCTTAGTCTTCTACAGGATGCCATGGTAAAAAGAGGTTCTGTGGCTAAAAAGAGTATCAGCCATAGGCTTATTCCGGGCATGTTTTTCAGTATCCTATATTGTTCCCTAGGCATCACTCTGTTTGCTGCTCATGATCCCTGACTTGAACCACTCTCCTTGATTTATGTTTTGCACCAGATTGCTAATTTATCAGATTTAAAAAAAAAAAAAAAAAAAAAAAAAAAAAAAAAAAAAAAAAAAAAAAAAAGAATCTGTGGTTTCTTCCTTTTGTGCTTTAATCCTCTGTCTCTTCTTGACCTTTTTGGTGTAATATTCAACATGGTGTCCCTAATAGTGACGTAAATCCCAGAAACCTATTAGCTACTTCTTTCTCCGACTTGGGGTTTAAGCTGTCACAGTCTTCTTTGGACCCACACGGACGCCTTTCTAACCTACTCACTTCTGAATCGTAAATCTTTTTCTCCAGCAGGTCATTGAGTGAGGACTCATACTGCACTCAAATACACTCCAGAGATCTCCAGGCGAAGGTCCCTACAAATATGCTTTCTCCTCGAACCCACTCCTGTGTGTGTTTGTAAGCTCACTTAGTAGCACCAGCACCTCTCTACCAGACTCTAAGCCAAACAGGCCACCATCGCCCACACCAGGCAGTTGCCAAATCTTGTCAGCTTGCACTTTCCCATAATCTTTCATTTCCTCTTTATTGCCAGTACCACCACCCTGATATGGATGCCCATGACGTCACCCTTGGCTTGCCACAACTTCCTCCTCAACCCATATATATTTTTTCTTTCTTATCATCATTTTCCTTATCAGTCCATATGTGTATTACATAATATTTACATTCTTTGCGGGGAGTGGTACATGTACATGAAACATCTTCATTTATTTTTAATCCCCTTCCCCTTCTTTGGCTCTACACTGTTTTAGTCATATGTGCTCTTTGTGTAACTTCAAGGATAACCTACTTGAAAAGCAGAGTGAGCCGGGCCTTGGGGCCATTCCCTGTAGAAGTCCCTTGTCATGGGGCCTGACCAGCTAAAACTCTGTGACGTAGTCTCTGGCTACCTCCCAGACTGATCTCTGCTCCTTCTCACCTTGTGCTTTATACTCTGGCAAAGCAAATTATATGCAGCCCCACACACTGTGGTGTTTCTCCCCTTAGTCTTTGCTTTGTCTCCCTCCTCACTTCCATGCCCCTTTCACTCTCTCTTCCGGCCAGTTTAGACTCGTCGCTAGGCTTCAGGTGTTGTATCTGCCCTGAACACTCTTTGAGTCCGCATCACCACGTCACACACAGACGAACTTGGTACTACACCCTTGCCCTTCTCTAACCACCTGTTATTCATTCATTTCAACAAAATTCATCACTTGCCTACTATGCACAGACTAGGTGCTGGGGACATGGCAGAGAAACTTCCTTTCCTCTTCGATATATAAGTCTACTAGATGAGGAAAAAAGGCTAAATACATAATATGTGTAGTATGTTAGCAACAAGTACTAAGAAGAAAATGAAACAGAAAAGAAGAGATGTAGTGGAGTGACTTGGGTAACAGTTTAGATGAGTTGGTCAGGGAAATCTTCATGGAGTCAACGATGCTTGAGAAAGATCTGAAGGGCCAGGGAGATAGCTCAGCAGACTAAGTCCTGCACAGGCAAGCACAGGGATTGGGATTCAATCCCCAGCACCTCATGCTATTCCAGTCCCACCCTCACAGGCCTGTAGTCTCAGGGCTGGGGAAGCTGAAAACAGGAGGACCACTATGAGTCCAAGCTGCATGGTGAGAGCCTGTACCAGACACATAAAAATAAGTAATAGATAACTAAATGATGGGCGCCCCACCAGAGAGTGAGCCATGCAGATAATCCAGATGAAGGAAGCTTCAGGCAGAGGCGACAGCAGGTGCAAAGGTACTGAGATGGGAATGTGTTTGAAAAAATTCCAAAGTATCAGTGCAGAGAAGGGAGAATAAACAGAAGGTAATGTCACAAGGGCAGTGGGAGGAGGGGACAGAGCATGTCCATCCCCTCCTGACACTGTCTACCACTCACACTCTGAGTGATATGGGTGTGCTGAGGATTTAGGCATAGAATTGGCTTCAGATTTACTTTTACCCAGAACTTTCGACCAACGTCTGGAGGCAGGATGTAGAGGCAGGAAGACAGGAGGAGGGCAGCACATATGGAGATTGTACGAGTAATCTAGGCAAGAGGTGCCATTGGTTTGCATCAGGTTTTGGTAGGAGAAGCAGTGAAAATACCCATATTAGGGATATAATCAGAGTTACATAAAGATGTGTTGGTTAGTCCATCACTTGATTATTTAATCAGTGGCCTATTGTCCCCTAAGCAACACGTTGTGTTTTCGAAGGGAGAGATAGAAAGCCAAGTCAGACACAGTCTCAAATTCCCTGTCTTCTAAAAATCCCAAAATGTGTGAGACAAACACCCACAATAACTCAAAGAACCATAGAGAAACAGAGGGCTAAGGCTGGCACAAGGGCTTACCTATCAGTCAGGCTCAAGCAGCTCCGGCACCGGGTAACTCCCCCCTCTTGGGAATTGCTTGAACTTACTATTCCTATCCGTCTAGCAGGTGGTGGGCTAGATGGCGTCATCCCTCCGTGGTCAGCCACTCTCGTGCCATTGTTGGCTCTTCCATTCTCTAAGATCCCAAGTCCTTTCCTGCATCCTCTTCTTCTTTTACCACCCCGCTAAAAGTATTTAAAGATCCCTTTTAGGTTCCTCCTGGGTCCAGTGGACTCATTCTCTATCAAGGTGTTCAGTAACTCTAGGGGACCATAAGGGAGTAGGAGCCTGTCTGGTCTCCACCACAGCTGCTAAGATACTGACCTTTCCCAAGTGTGTGAGTCAATCATTGTTGACTCCAAATACCTAAGGTAAACAGCTGAGAGGAGGAAAGTTTCTCTTGGCTCGTAGTCCCAGAAGTTTTGGTTCATGGTCAGCCAGCTGCAAGGCAGAGAAGCATCATGGCGGAAAGCCACAGTGGGGGAACATGGCTCAGCTCATGGTGGGCAGGAAGTGGAGTAGGAGAGCGTGAAAAAGAATTTTAAAAAGAGCTGGAGACCGTGTGTTCTTCACAAAGTCATACTTGTGTGATCTTCTCCCTTTAGCTACACCCCACCACCTATTCCCATCACCTGATTTGTGATCAGACTATGACCTCATCAAAGGATCAATCCCTTTAATGAACTTAGAACCCCTTGCTCCAGTTGCATCCCGCAAAGCCGCTTCTCTGAAGCCACCGCTGCATTTGACTCGGGGGAGATGTTTCAAATCTAAACCATAACACCAAGCTCCCTTTTTCCTTAACTTCTGACAAAAACAATTGACTGTGCAGAGGCTAGCACAGGTAGAGGGGCGGTGCCCCCAGGTGGAGACTGGTGAACCCCAGCAGTTCTCATCACGCCCTCCCACTGAACTAGCACTCCTGGCATCTTACCTGCATCCAGCACATTCTCCATCACATTGCCAAGGTCATCTTTATGTACCACAGAGAAGATCGTTTAAGGCCTTTAGGATCCATGGAATTATGGGAGGTCTCCTTCCCAAGCTCATTTTAGCCCCTTCATGCTATGCAGCCTATCTGGCACCTCCTCATGCACGCATGTGCATTCCGCACTACTGCTACCTCCAGGCTTCTCCCCAGGCTTTCCCCACTCATTGGGAGGCATTTCCCTTCTCCAGACCTTGTAGCCCTCCCACCTTACCAGAGGCAGGAGCGTTCCTTCCCGTGCCATTTCTATGTCATCCAACGTATTTCCAAGTTGAATTTACAAAGGGATCTAGTACCACACTTTGAAATTGTAACAGTTTTGTATTTAAAATGTCAAATAAGAATTATTAAATTATTATTAAAATTAATTTTGCCAGTTTCATTTTTCCTTTTTAAAATATATCTGCTGGAGGTGTTCCAGATAGCATTGTCTCTGAATTTTCGTACTTGGGTATCACTATTGCCATATGCACATACCTTCTGCCCAACGACAGGGAGCATTGTCAGTCTTCTATGTGAAGAACCTTTGATCAGGGTCTTGTCCACATTGGGATCCCCCAGACACTGCCACATGCTGAGTAAATGAATGAGCGAAGAGAAGCATAAACAGAGCTAGGTGTGGAGAGAGAAGATTTTGATTAATGGGGGAAGGCTAATACAGAAAGAAACAGTGCCCCAGGCAAAGCAACCGTTAGTGGTGCAGGGTTCTCTGAGAGCATGGTATGTGAGCAAAGCAAGTGCAGAACACGCTTTGGCCAGAGTACAGGGTTTTGGGAAAAAGAATAGAAAGGCCTATGGGAGGCAGACCTTGAGGGACCTCCCAAGGCCTTCTCCACGTCAGCTACGTCCCACTAATGGGAGTGTAGGCTGGTGCAACCACTATGGAAGTCAGTGTGGAGATTCCTCAAAACTAGGATGAGAGGTCCAACTTAACCCAACTATTTTCCTTCTGGGTATTGTCCCAGAAGAAATGAAAACACCGTACCATAGTGACGTATGTGCACCCATGTTTACAGCAGGACAATTTGTCATAGCTAAATCTTGGGAACAACCCAAATGTCCACCAACGAAGGGATGGATTAAAAAGATGTTTTTTTTTTTTTTTTTTTACAATGGGATACTACTAAGCTATAAAGAAAGGCAAACTCGAGGCTTTTACCGGCCAATGAATGCAACTGGAGACCATACTCCTAAGTGAAATAAATCGAAATCACATGTGTAAACACTGTATTATTTCCCTAGGATAAGAAACTCAAAGAGTAAATAAGATCCAAAAGGTATAATAGATGCAGGAAAGGGAAAGAAATTATTTAAAAGGAAAGAACAAGTGGGAGGAGGAGAAAGAGAAAAGGGGGAGAAGGTAATGTATATGATAGCTAAGATAATTATACTACTAAGTCCTATCAGTTCATTAGTGCTTATATTGTTTGATCAATTTTGCATGCCAGTATCTGGTAATCTGAGCAACTACTTCAAATATAACAACATGTAATATAATAACCATTGTTAATTTCCTATCATCTTATTTCAAAATTCTGTATCATTTTTATTATTTTTTATCTCTTTAAAATAAAAACTGGGCATGGTGGCATATGCCTGTAATCCCAGCACTTGGGAGGCTGAGGCAGGAGGATTGGTGCAAGTTCAAGACCAGCCTGGGTTACAAAAGTAAGTTCAAGGCCTGCCTGAACTGCATAGCGAGACCCTGTCTCAAAAAGACAAGAAAGAAAAAAAGAAAGAAAGGAAAGAAGGGAGGAAGGAAGGAAGGAAGGAAGGAGGAAAGAAAGAAAGAAAGAAAGAAAGAAAGAAAGAAAGAAAGAAAGAAAGAAAGGGTCTGGATTCTTCTATAAGCAATGGGGAGTCATTAAGGAATTGAGAGCAGGAAGTAGCTGGCTTACCATGTAAAATACAACGGCCACAGATAGTGTGACTTGCAGGCTGCCACACTATTTGTCACCGTGAACTGTCTGCATTTATGCGCTTGCTTTGCTTTATTCATCTACGTGCTTGGGGTTTAGAGTCCCAATTTCAAAATCCCCTAGGCAACCCCTGTCTATGTTCTCATTCTCTAGTTCAAATCCCCCAGGCTCAAACCTCTTACAGGGAAGGGAGAAACCTCAGTTCTCCTGAGGATCTTCCCTGCTGAAGTTTACTTTTTCTTCCCTGTAAAGCTGCTGCAGGAGCCCTAGGGAGAAGGCTGACAGCTTCCGGAGTTTTTCCAGCAACGGACCCAGAGTTTGCCTTCCCTTGTACACCACTGCTTTGGAAACCAGGGAGGTGCTGGCACCGCACACAGCCCCAGGCTTTGATCAGGCTTCTGGGCCCTTTGATGAGTGTGGACCAAAGCCAGCCTCGGGAATAATTAAGGCCCTTTTTCTTTATAATAAGGTGTGATTGGCTCCTTAATTACATTTTTTAAAAATGAGTCACCTAGGTTGGTTGATCAAAACTTGCATAATACATGGCATAAAGGAGGAAAGACTCCGGTTTAAATCTGAAGTCTTTTCATTTTATTAGCAGATGAAAGCAGAAGCCAGGACTACAGGGCTAAATCCAGAGACGGGATCAGGGTACAAGCTCTTGACTCGGACCAGGAGAACTGATGCGCAGATCTCCCTGAGCATACACAGAGCCTTGAATCTAAACCTAGAATCCCAGGAAATCAGCACCAGCAGGGATTAGAGATCTTTTGGTCCATACTCATTTACAGATGAGCAGTTTCACAACCAGAGGAAAGTGGCTTTCCTACAACCATGCTTTTCTGCATGCACATCTTCAGGCTCTTGCCAAAACCATAACATGGTCCACCTTTCCCTTTGCCTGTCGTTTCCTTTCTGGCCTTTCTAGCATCAATCCCCATGGCAATCCTATAAACCAAGCCAAGCACTACTAAGCACTGCCTTTGTAAGAATCCAGATTTCAAGCCGGGCGTGGTGGCACACGCTTGTAATCCCAGCACTTGGGAGGCTGAGGCAGGAGGATCAGTGCTAGTTTCAGACCAGTCTGGGTTCCAAAAGTGAGCTCAAGGCCAGCCTGAACTGCACAGCAAGGCCCTGTCTCAAAAAGACAAAAAGAAGAAGAAGAAAAAGAAGAAGAAGAAGAAGAAGAAGAAGAAGAAGAAGAAGAAGAAGAAGAAGAAGAAGAAGAAGAAGAAGAAGAAGAAGAAGAAGAAGAAGAAGAAGAAGAAGAAGAATCCAGATTTCAGAGTGGCTCGGAGTTTTCCTGAAGGCACACAGTACGTTATAGAGCTAGGTAAAGCTGTCGGCTCCCTGTGGCTTCCATTTCCCTGCCCAGCTCCTCCATGTGCCCATCTCTGACTCCTCCACTCAGCAAGCACTAGCTGAGAGCCCAGGGCCAGGCCTGGTGTGAGGAAATTCTCTTCGGGACCCCCTAACCTCTGCTAGGCAGTCCTGTCTGCCTTTGTGGGGTAGTTAAGCCCTTAACTTTAAGAACACATCTGGGTTCAGTTATAGAAAAGCATCTTCAGTAGACCATGAATGGCAGCTCAGTGAGGGAAGAGCCAGGAGGCAGACAAATTCTCGGACCAGCAAGGCAGTGGAGGTCTGGAATGCAAAACTTCCTAGAAGAGGTAGGCAAGACTTCGATAGGGCTCTTACAATACAATGCGACTGCTAAGAAAAAGAGAGTAGTTAAAAGAAGTCTGAGGGTTTTATAGTTTATTTACTGAGCAAGTCCTAGTCATGGTAACTCTCAGGAGGTCAAATAAAAACCCCAGAGTGCCCACAAGTCACTGAGAGAAAAATGTCTGCTGAGGAACTGTGTGTATGTTGAAGTCCAGAGGCAAAGCTGGGGTCAGCAGACGGTGGCCTGTGGCGCATGTGGCACCCAGGAAAGCAAGAGAAGCCTGAGAGGCCTCGGGGCAGTGTGTTGGTCAGCTACTGACACAGGCAACTTGTGAAGGAGGGCCTTCCATAGCTCTGTCATGGAGATTCAAGGACAGGGTGCCGCACTGGGTGGTTTCCGACTTCGTCACGAGTGGAGGACAGCAGTAGCGCCGGATGTGGCGGGGTAAATGGTCCCTTTGGGAATGAGCTGCTAGAACAGACCAAGGTGACACAATCCCCACAGAAGACAAGTCCTAAGGGCCTTGCAAGGGGCCCCACCTCCGCTATGGCAGCCCAGAGGACACAGCGTTCAGTCAGCCTTCAAGCCACACCTGAACCAGAGCAGGTGGGCTCCTGGATTTCGGCACTTGCTGTGGCAAACGCAGCGCTGAAATCTATGGCTTCAGGGACTGGCCTCTGTGTCTCACCGGCGTTGCTCCTGGGTTGTTGGCCCTGCCTCCCAGCCGATTGCATCTCCTGCCTTCTGCTGAGGAGGGCCTGGTGGTCCCATAAAGCCACGCCACGCCACCCGGCGCCCTCTCGCTGTCGCTGCACCAAGGGGCCCCCGCTGCGCAGAGACCAGGAGCGGCTGCCTCCCCCGCCTCTGTTTCTCTGCACGGCTCTGTCCTCTGCCCTGGATTTTATTACTTAGTGAGTGATGTTTGCCTGGAAACACTTTCTTTATGACTTATTAATAAAAAGCGGGAAGGGAGAGATGGAAGAAACGCAAGGTAAGGGAGTGGGGTTGTATCTCAGTAAAACACTTTTCAAAGTGTCAAAAGGTCTTTGGGGAAATAGGAAAAATGAATGAGTCAAAGAGCGAAGCGAGTGAGAGGCAGGAAACCGGCTTCGGGAAATAAGGCCTCCGCGGCAGCAATTTGAAGCAAACACAACACAGAATCAGACAAAACGGAAACTAATAATAATCATCGTCATATTCCTCATTGTTGTCACCCTCACAAAAGCACTCCGTGCTGACATTTTACTTGGAAACTGGATTGATTTGAAAAATGACCCAGTCATAGGAGACGTGCACCAAGGCCAGCACAGGTAGCCACGGGATCCAGAAGAATGGGGTGGTCAGGACAGGCCCAGCACCCCCTGGACCCCGTGGGTGATGCTGCTTAGTTCCGCGGTTCTGGGGCTGTCTCCAGAGGTGTGGGGACAAGGCCTCGAATTGAGCTTTGCTTCAGAATTCAGGGTCTCCCACCTCACTAGCCTGCTCCTGGAATTGTGTGCTCACTTTTAAAAACCTGGAGACAGCCACGAAGAGTGTAAACCCCCTGGGTAAACTAGGAGGATGGAGGCTGCATGCTCCGTGCAGCTGTGACATTCTGTGGAAGTTGTAACGGGACAGCGCGGCTTTCCAGAGTCCTTCTAAGGGTGCTGTGCTGCAGTGGTAGCTTCCGGGGCTGAACCTTCAGAGAGGGGTGTGATAAAAATAAATGCTGCAAGTGGCCGTGGTGGTGTACGCCTGTAACCCCAGCACTGGGGGGCTGCAGCAGGACTGTCTGTTACGAGTTTGAGGCCAGCCTGGGCTACATAGTGAGCTCAAGGGCACTCTGAACTACATAGTGAGATCCTGGAGACAGAGAGAGAGACAGACACACAGACAGAGACAGAGACAGAGAGACAGACAGAGAGACAGACAGAGAGAGAGACAGAGATTGCTGCACTCCTGTCTTTATACCCCATTTCTGAAAGTCCCCAATTTTATGACACTGTCATGCCGTCCCAAAGCCCCAGCATCCATGCGTCTAGGACATGGGCCACCCTGCAGAGCTCATTTTGCTTTGTGAATGCCTACCCTTGAGGGTTTGCCCGCAGTGATTCCTCTACTTCCAGTCCTCTCCCTTGATCTTAATTCTCCTTCTTGAGATCCCACTCATCCATAAGAAGCACGAGGCAATGCTTCCAAAAGGAAGTGATTTCTCTTACTTTGGTCTATCTTTTATCATGCACGTCACATCCGTGCAAGTTTTATGAACATTTGTACACAGTCAGGACCTATCTGCCTGCTGGAGCACTGACTTCCTGTGAGATGGGACCTCTACTTACTTGTCTGCATAATGTTCGGCCCAGGGAGTCTGGGACGCCTTCCCACCACATAGCACCACGGCTCCGCACTCTCCGCTAAGTGATCTAAACCCTACTCATCCTTCGAGGCCTATCAAATGCCACTGTGTTCTTAAAGACTTACTGAGCACGTTCTTGCTCAGGACTCTTCTCAGATTTTCTGAGAAGGGCACAAATTATGGTTGCCAACTATTTTCAGGGATAGACATACAGTCAGATGGCACCCTCCTGGACCCTTTGATACTCATCAGGTCACAGGCCTTGCTTAGAGTAATACAGTAAAAGCAGAAGTTATCTATCATGGAAGAGTCAATGCTTTAATAGTCAGTATTCGCAGTATCCTCTATCTCCTGATTTAGCAATCATAGGAGTGCAGAGTTATCGCCTCCCTTAGGGCTAGCATGCTTAAGGAAGGACAGCATGGAGCAGGACACTCCGACTGGTCCATGAGATTAATAAAATGGTAATAATAAATGAATGTTTGCTTTTTATAAACCATTGAGGCTTTGAAGCTGCTTATTACTGGAGGATGTCATAGTCTGTCCTATCTACCATGCATACTAGAATGCTGTGCAATACTGTAATATTTGTGCAAATGTCACTTTCTAATAAGCTAAGCATCTCCCCATCTGTTCGCTCATCTACTGAGCCTCTTCTCTAACATTGTAGAATACCCCTATGCTAAGTGCTAATGGCAGTCATGTAAGTAAAATGCTCATTATACCTGAAATGCTA
Organism: Myocastor coypus; assembly: GCA_004027025.1. Lineage (NCBI taxonomy): Eukaryota > Metazoa > Chordata > Mammalia > Rodentia > Myocastoridae > Myocastor > Myocastor coypus. Next base: position 24,286 of record PVJA010020367.1, on the reverse strand, counting down.
CCACAAGCAAGGCGTGGTTTCTGTTCTCGGTGGGCCTTTGGCTGGGGCGGGAAGGTGGATGAACAGTCAGGCAGTGTGGCTGAGGTACAACCCGTCTTTGTGGGAGTGCTCAGAACGCCACGTTAGCACATGAGTGGAGCAGCGAACTCTCCAGCAGCTTGGATGATGAGGAGAAGATTGCTGGGGAAATCTTTATCTAAGCCGAAATCTGAGGCAAGTAGGAGCTATTCAGAGGAAGGGGAGAAGCAAATGGGACGAAAGAATCAACCAAGCAAAGGAAAGGAAGGAGCGCACATAAAGGTGAGACAGGCAGAGCACACAGGGCAGGGTGACAGCGCTGCACATCACCAAGAACGGCTGGAGGGGAAGGGGAGACGGAACTTAGGTTCCAGCCTGGGACAGCCCTACACACCTAGTGCATGGAACTGAAAAGCGAGCTATGTCTTCATGGATTCTTGAGGCCACTCTGGCTGCAGCAAGAGTCTGGGATTGGGCTAGGGCAGCATCAGGAGTCCCTCCAGGGCAGCGCCTGTGTCTGGCTCCCCTCATGGCCCGCCTCCTCCTCTCACACCTAACCCCTGGGACTGCCTAAGCATTCCAGAAATGCTAATTGGACGAAGAGATGACAACAGGCCCTCAAGTCCTCAGCCCTGCTGCGCCTCTGTCAGCAACACCTCCAGGCTCTGAGCAGTCGCTCACGAACAGCAGTCACTTGGAGTTTGGAGGTGGAGTGGCGTCAAGTGCCAGAAATCTGTCATGAGCACACCCAGGCAGGTCTCAGCATCCCAATAATAGCAAACCTGTGCTGGGCAGTGCAAATGTGCAACCTTAAAAGGAGACGGCAAGCATCTAGACACTCCCAGAAGGAGACTGGCCAAAAAGCAGACTGCTGCCTGGAGACAGGGAGCTAGGAGGGAACCAGGGGATCTTCCATCCCCCACACCCATGTGACTTCAGGCTGTACTGAATCTGTTCTCCCCTGGGACCAGCCAACGGTAGAGGCAGGTGGAACAGAGGCTTCCAGGGTCATGGTCAAGTCACAACATCAGGAGAGGCTTTGTAACCCTTTCTAGGCCGTGATAGGACAGGGAGGTACAAAAGCGCATCTATTTCAGGCAGCAGGAGTGGGCTTCCTTTCCTAGGAGCTGGGCTGTGGGCCCAGCCAGGTGCTGCTGAGCAGGAGGGCTGCTCACATTCCAAGAGCCGAGCCGGCAATTCCAGAAGGCAAAACTTCAGTGTATTCCAATTTTCCAAAATAGAAAGAATAAAACAAATCAGAGCAGATGTTCCAACATGTAATTATCAACTAATCAGTTTGGACTTTAAAAAAAATGGGGGGGGGAGATTTCAAAATAGCTCCCAGATTTCATCAGCAGCAGCAGCCCCGTAGAAGGCTAGCTAGGAAGAGAGCAGCAGGTGCCCAGGTGGCGGTGGGGGCACAGGTGCTTTCCGTGGCTGTAGCTGCTGCTCCAGGAGCAAGTAGCTCCAGGCTGCAGGTGCCAGGCTGAGGCAGCTGGGCTTCAGGACAGCGGCTTCCCCTACAGGAATGCTGTGAGCTGGGGTCAGTCAGTGCTGTGCCTCTCCCTGCCCCAGATCTTGCTGTCTCTGGCAAGCTCATGAAAAGTACACTGGGAAGAGCGTAAATTGACTGCTCTTAATCCGGCACTTAAGGCGGGGGTCACCGTGGCGTATGTGCTCAGTCCTTTGAACCCAGGAAGATGCAGGCAAGAAACAGGACATGCCTTTGCATGGCCGGCAGCTCGTGAGCTGCAGCAGCTCTGGGGCCCTGTGTTCACTTCTAGACTTCATTTGGGAAAAAAAAAAAAAAAGTCTCCAGATGTTACGATTCCCATTTAAATGCTATTGGAACCTTAGAGTGGTCACCCAGAAACCCCTGATGGGAGGGGAGCAGCTGAGGATGAGAAGTGAGTGGAAAAGAGAAGAAAGAAGGTGCAGAGGAGGGGAAAAGAAAAAGGAGAGGGCAAGGGAGCCTCTGCGGGACCAAGACGCTGTGGCGGAATTTATGTATCAGATGTCCACAGCAGAGTTCTGGGTTATCAGCCGTGGCTTGGAGATGAACACGGTCTTCCTGCTGGCCAGTGCGTCTATGGGCATAGCAGAGCTCTGCAGATTGTCTGCACCTTCGTTCTGCTGCCTTGCACACTGAGGTCCCTAGGAACCTCCAGGAGCAAAATGTTGTTCACACATATGCCGGCTTCACGGCTTCCTGGGGTGGGCGCAGAATCCCGGGCTTCCTAAGCCAGCGAGCAGCCTGGGGCTCCTTCCTTGATGCTCTATCTGCCTAGGTTCTCACCCCTTCACATCCTCAGGGCCCACTCTCGGGGAGCCAGTCCCCAAGACCACACAGGTGGCGAAGTGGCACAGGGATCTAAGTGCAGGGTCTGTTGTCAGACCACCGAGGGTCAAGTCCCAACCCTGCCATGTCCTGTTGCTGTCTTTGGTAAGATGTTTAACCTTTACGACGTCCATCTCATTATCTGAGAAAGGAAGGAGAGGACTGCGCTTCCTACACAGGGGGTGCTGCACGAGCCAGTTGTCAGCACACACGGAGGGTTTGCGTCCACCTGAGAGCACGCTGGCCCTGTGTGTACAGAGCTGCATGGGTATGCCCATTTGATTATGAGGAAATGAGATGGATAAGTTCTGGGTGTTCCATTCCCTCAAGGGATTCCCGCTTGCCTTTCCTAGAATGGGAATTCCATTTTCTCTTCTCCTCTTTGACCAGCCTGAGGTAGCCTGAGGCCTACCTTTTGCTCCCTTTCAGCGCCATCGCCTGTTGCTGTGTATTCTGTTAGTCATCTATCTATCCAAACACATCTTGGTGTAACTTAGGGCTCTCCATCTTGTACTACAGATATTTGTGAACTGATCCCATCTTCCCTAGGAGACTGAGAGTCCCTGAAGAAGAGGTCCTCTTGCTGAGCACCCCAGGCCCTGCCTGCCAAGCGAGGTGCCCAATCCATGACTCTAGCACAACTGTGAAAGCCCCTCAGGCTCACTATGAAGACCAACTTGAGTACAGTGTGACTGACGGAGAAGCCCATGCAGAGACCAGGCTCCCCGCTAGACGACACAGAGGACCTGTCACCCAGGGGAGGCTGATGAGGGGAGAGGTCGGGGGAGCCAGGAAGTTCTCTTTGCTCCATGGTTTAGGGGGTTTGGAAACTCTGAAAAATGCTCTGTCCTCTACATTTAATAATTTCACAGATTTCGCTCACCCTCTTCTTAGAGTATCACATCTAGATGGTTGAGCAGGATGGTTAAAAATAAGCACTAAGGTCAGGTTGCCCGGTTGTGTAATCTCAGCTATGCCATTTACTTGCTGCCCAGTGTTGTGTGATTTGCCGGAGCCCCCGTGCCTTTTCCTGGGCCGTGAACTGTGGAGCATAAAAGACCTACCGCCTCAGGTTGTTGTGGACAGTAAGTGAACATAAGCTGTTCAGAAGTTCTTGCCACACGGTAAACAGTACGTAACAGCTTCGATTACATCCTGCCAAGACCAAACCAGCCTCCAAGGGCATAGAAAAAGTAAAGCCAGGAGATTCCAGCTCGAATCCTAATGTTCCCTACAAGTTCTGTCATTCCAAGACAGATTCCTTCTTCAGCACCAAAGCATCAGTTTTTGGACCACTAGAACAAGGGATGAATTTATTGATTTCTGAAGGGTTTATTCAAGCTCAGTTATAATATGTGTATGAATACTTTGGAGAACAGGTGCAGGAAGCAAGCGATAAATGTCCTCAAAGGCTGACCTCTGCGCGCTTTCTTCAACCTGCACATCTTATTCGTTCCGTTTCCTTCTTTACTTTTCCTCACACAGTCTCTAATCTGTAATCTCCCCCCATAGGTGCGCGCGCACGCACACGCATGCGCACACGCACTGCCTCCTTTTTCTTACCGCGTCTCATCTCCCTCTTTTCTGGCCCTACTTTGGCATGGCCTCAGGCTCTGAGGAAAGCTTAGGATTAAGGTCTGGGCCAGGTGGAAGCAGGAAGGACCGCTCGCCCTGCTCGCCCGTTACAGGCAAAGCTGAGGAGCCTGCGGAGGATTAGGCTTTATTAGATAGATCTGTGCCCTGGCTTTCTAGGGGCTGAGGTTTTCCTGATGTACCCAGAACTACGTGAGCTTGACAAGCAGTCATAGCACTGGAAAAAAAAATGAAAAAGGCTTTTTTTAAAAACTTTTTTAATAAATGATAAAGAAAGAAGAGAAAATTAATAGACTCTATATCCCTCCCTTTCTCATTTCTTGCTGGGTTCAGGATGTACTCCTTCATCCCAGGGAGGAGGAGGACGGCCTCTCTGAGTCACCCACGCTGAAACCTGATGAGGAGCACGGGCTCCCACAGGCTGCCGCTGGACCGTTCCAGGGCTGTTCTTCCTGCCTGAGACCTCGCTCTGTCTCTTGCTTCTTGCACCCCACCCTCCCTGGTTCTCTGGCATTCTCTGCCTTGTCTGTTGTCTGTCTGCCTGTCTCTCTCTCTCTCTCCCTCTCTCTGTCTCTGTCTCTCTCTGTCTCTGTCTGTCTCTGTCTCTGTCTCTCTGTCTCTCTCTGTCTCTGTCTGTCTGTCTCTCTCTCTGTCTCTCTGTCTCTCTCTGTCTCTGTCTCTCTGTCTCTGTCTGTCTGTCTCTTTCTGTCTCTGTCTCTGTCTCTCTGTCTCTCTCTGTCTCTGTCCATCTGTCTCTGTCTGTCTGTCTCTCTGTCTCTCTCTCTCCCCTCTCTCTTCTCTCTCCTCTCTCTCTCTCTCTCCACCAGCCTTCTCTTATCCCTTCCTATTCTTCTCAGAGCACAGCAGCTCCAATTAAAACAGAAATGGCAGTTTGGCTCCTGAGCTGACATCTCCGTTGTCGCAGAAGCTTTCTCAGCTGACAGAAAGCCTTGGTTTTCTTGCCTCCTTGTATGCTACGTATGTAGAAAAAGAAAACCAGGGACAATACCACAACCCCACTCACCCCGTCCTGCTCCCCTCCTCCCATCCCTGTGTCCAGCCTCTCCTTCCCCAGCCCTGGTCCCTGCAGGCATCCTGGACAGCCCATCAGCCCTTCCAGGGTGTCTGCTCCTCCATGGGGGGGGAAGGGGGTGCCTCTGAGACACATTGCAATTAGTCTGAAGGAAGTGTCAGAGGTGCCCAGCCTGATCTGGGGAGCCCCTTCCCCCACCTGCCTGCTATTCAGAAGTGACAGGTTTTGTACTTCCGTGTTTCCCAACACTGTTCACTAATGATTACATTTTGCGAACATCACCCAGAAAGACTGGCGCCACGCAGCCCTGGGTTGGCAGCACCCCTTCCGATCCGAGCTTTAGCCCTTCCGGGGAAGAGGGGGCCCCAGCCAGGCAGCTGCTCTCTCTTTGCAAGCTCCCTGCCGCTCAGGCCTGGCTTCCAGCCGCTGAACACCGAGCCACCCGAAGCCTGCCGGTCCCTCGGCCCCCGTGTCCAGGTGCAGGTTTGTTCCCTGTCCCCCAACACCGCATTCGAACTTCCCCACCCACTTGCTCTTTTGTCTTAGTGACAACAAACATTGTCCTCCTTCAGCAGCTGAAGTTAGACCCATGTCACCTTGAGGTTTTCCAGGCTAGCCTGAGGATGTTTCCTTATGTATTTCTTCTCCATTTCCACATCATCTGTTCTGTCTCTGCCACCCTGGCCTCTGCCTGGTCTCCTTGCTTCATATTCTATGCCAGCTCGAACCATTACTCCTTCTTCTTGGTGTTGAAACCTATAACATAGGTTATTTCTCATCTATCACATCTTCAAGAACCTGCACTGGCTCCCTATTGCTTATGGCTTAGAATTTAAAGTCATTTCCCATCTTTCTCTCACTGTGTCATCGCGCCTGCCCTAATAGCCGTCTACCACATGCCAAACACTCCATGCTCCTTAATAATTCCTCATCTGTCATCATGCTGTTTTCCTAGGCTAGATTTTTCTTTCCTCCAGCTCATCATGGTATCTTGTCTGACAATTGAGGCTAATAGGATCTCTTGCTCACAAAAAATAAGTGCAAGCTGATGGATTCAGATTTTCTAGTCTAAATGTTATTACTATATTTAATAAGCATGCATTCCATGCTTTCTGTGGGCCCGGCACTGGGTGGGCTTTGGGTTGCAAGAAGAACCCAGGGCCCATCTTTGATATGCTTGCAATCTAGAAGAATGGCAAAAACGGAAATAAAGCAATTAGAGTGCCACGTTAAATTGATGAACAAATCATCACTTATTAAATGCCTATTCTATATCAGAAATTGTGTTAGACACTGTAAATAGGATAAATGAATGAGGTGTACACTTTACCATCAAGGAGTTCAATTCCAGTGGAGGAGAACAGCGGGCCTGATGAGCTAGGAGTGCTCTGCGATGTGTAGGGGAAACCTGATCCAGCCTTGAGGGTTCTGGAGATTGGAGATGAGCAGTGGACAGCCAGGTCCCAGGCTAGAAAGTTCCATAGCCAGGGACAGGAAAGCCAAGGCCAAAAGAGAGAAAGCACGTCTGAGAAGAGCGACCAGGAGATGGGGCTGAGGCAGGCGGAGCTGGGGCATGAGAGTACAGCACCTCGCACTGAAAAGAAGTTTAAGAAGGGTTGGAAGCTCTTGTCTTGAGCCTTTTACAGCTCAGCATACTGATCTAGCTTTATGTTTTATGCCGCGTGGTTAAGCTTTTCTGCTTAACCACCCAGTTAAGGACAGTTAAGGACAAGTTAAAACAAGACGTGCATAACAAAACATGTAACTTTTGCATCCCCCAAGGTCAGTCTAACCCCTCAGTATTTGCCTCAAAACCATGTACAGTGTTTTGTAGAACTGTTGTCAGTGTCAGCCATCTGGATGAGTCACAGCCATTGCTTGACCAGTTTGCTCTTTGTGAAAGCCCGAGAGAATGTTTTCTCTCTAGATGACTCTCCTTAGGCACATTATATATTGTTAATCTCTTTCCTCCGTGGCCCCAAAATCTCCTTGAACAGAAAATTTGGAACTCCACTGAGTTACAGGCTGTGACAGCACAGGTTGTCTTAAGTCCCAAGTCCTCACTGACCTTGAAGGGCTAGGGGCAAAATATTGGCTATCCTTGTAGTCCTTCTTTTTCTCTATTTTTTTTTTTGTCTGTAAATTTACATTCTTAACCCTCCAGACAAGAAGCTTAGTGATGCCACTACTCTATAACATAGGTACTCGAGCTTAATGTCACTATCTTTAACTTGCCCTTAACCATCCAGCAGAAAAGTTTAGCCACAAGGCATAAAAAGTAAAGCTAGATTAGTATACTGAGCTGCAAAAGGCTTAAATAAGGGGCTGGGGAGATAGCTCCGAGGCACAAGTGCCTGCTGGGCAAGTGCAAGGTCGTGAGTTCCAACCCTGGTCCCACAAAAAAAAAAAAAAAAAAAAAAAGGCTTAAATAAATAGTTTCCAGTTCTGCCAATAACTCACTACGATTATGGAATCTTGGACTATGTATACAACTACTTTCTCTTAGTTCAATGAGAAGAAATTTTTGTACCAATAATGATTATAAAAATTATCATGTCTGCATCCTGTGCCATGAATAACTGCTACAAGGACAACAATATGCACTGTATCGATTATGGGAAATGTTCTACTAATGTGTTTTGAAACTGTCACATTGCTATTTCTTATTAAAAGTAACAAAAAAAAAAAAAAAGAAAGAAAGAAAAGAAGAAGAGTCAGAGCCCAGAGCAAGGCCTCAGCCAGCAACTTCGGGTTTTATCCTGTGTGCCTAGAAGCTTAGGCACCAAAGCGAGGCCGACCAAACCAAGCCTTCGAATCACTGTGCCATTGCTCGACTGCACTCACCAGTTGGCCCGTCCAACACATATGGACCATCTGCTGTCTGCCAGGACTGATGCTAAGCACTGGGAGGGGGGTGAGATTCAACCTGGGAGCTTAATTTAGATTGGTTGCAGCAGAGTTCAGGAAAGAAAAATAGATGCTGATTTAAAATGAAATGAGGGAAGTGAGGATTGAAGAGCGGGGTACATTTAAGACAGTTTTCAGATGTAGAAACTCTAGAGCTTTGCAACAGGTTGATACAGACCTATGCAGGGATGACAGCTACCTCTGATAGTGGCTGGCATTTATTTAGACTTTACTACGGGTCACTCCTGATTCTAAATACATGTTGTCTGTATTAGCACCCTTAGGTCTCACAAAAGAACTTATGAGACAGACAGTTGTGATTTTCCTAATGAGCAAACTGAGGCACAGAGAAACTGGAGAGGTCCCCAAACTCAAACAACTAGGAAGTAACAAATTAGGATTTAAACACAGGCAGAAGAGAAAACCAAGCACATTTCCTAATGTGGGAATGCTGAGGGAGAGGGACAGGGACAGAGGTAAGAATGTCAAGTAAAAAGGGGCAGAAATCATCTATTTTATCAGCCTTGATGATTTGGGAAGACCTTCAAACCAAGTTTAGGGCCTGGCATGAGGTCACTGAGGCAATTCCCAGAAGCAAGATTTCCTCAACGATTTGAGGATCATAAATTGAACCTGTGAAAGTAGAAATAAGTTGAGGGGAGATAGCCCGCTCAGAGGACCCAGGATTTCCCTGGATCCTAGACTACCTGAAACAAAGGGGCTCCTTGTTGGGTAGAGTAGCCATAAGAAATGTTTTTGAGGAGTTTGGGAGATTGAGTTTTTCATTTATTGCCCTGCACTTTTCTTTTGAGAAGTTTTTGTGTGTAGCACCAAGGATTGAACTCAGGACCTTGCACCTGCTGGGCAGGTGCTTAAGCAGCTGAGCTATCGCCCTGGCCCTGACATTCACTTTTGATCAGCTTCAGGAAGCATTTCAGTGTTGGGTTTTAGGGGTCTGGCCAGCAAGGCAATTGCATATATGTTCTTGAAGGGATGACATTTGTGCATGTCAAACATGCACCAATCCAGGACTAGCTGCCTATTTTTCAGGGCCCAGTATAAAATTAAAATGAGAGGTCCTTTGTTCAAAAGTGATTGAGATTTCAAGACAGCAATAACAGAGCATTAAGCCAAGCACCAGACCCTTGGGAGCCGAGGACACTGAGCAGCGACGCATTTACCAGAATCATGAAGCTGGCTTTGCCTACGTCACTCTCCCAGGTGCACTCTGCATTTCTTTGAAGACTCTGTTTTCTGTCTAAAAAGTACTTAGGAGTACAAGAGACTCATCAAATTGTGAACAAACAACACAGAGAAAAGAAAAGGACAGACAGTGATAAGCAGGCACTATGCCTAGTTGTGTAGTTAGGTTTTATAGAAAAGTAAATGTAGCTGAGTGATCTGCCTAAGGTCTGTTACTGCGAATAGCGGAAGGAAGCAGGATGGGAACGTATTTTTGCTCTGGAGACCATACATTTTCCAGACCTCCACCAGGCGAGACATAACTCAGGCGCAGGTGCCCTAGGCTAGTTCAAACTTCTGTCTTCTCAGCATTAAGCCATATTAATACTCAGAAGAGGGAGCGCAGGGCACGCTTTGATTTTTGCTGAATCCCCGCTTTCTCTTGCCTATGTGGCTTCCGCTGTTTAAGGAATCAGAAAATTGAAAGTGTAGATGCTGCAGGGATGGGCAGAGGCGCAGGGAGAAGGTGGGTCAACGGGCAAGGACAGAGTAGCTCAGAGGATTAAAGCGCCTGCAAGCAGGTGCAGGGGCCAGCGGTTCCATCCCGCTGCCTGCCGTGTCAGCCCCACCCCTGGGGTGGCTGAGAGGGCAATTGAGACTGGGCGTGGCGGCGGCGGCGCACGCCTGTAATCCCAGCCCTTGGGAGCTGTAAACAGGCGGATCACTACGAGTCTGATTGAGTAGTGAGACCCTGAACACCCTGTAGGCAACATTTCCTTTAAAAATACAAATAAACAACAAAAACCCCAAACAAGGACTGAATGCTTACCACGTGCCTGGTCCTGTGCTGAGGCCTGGAAGTGGAGCAAAACAGTGAAGGATGGGGTGAAACTCAGGGGCAAAGCAAAGCTCTGCTCACCAATATATTTTTTTTTTTCATTGTGCACGTTTCAAGTTTAAGGAATTATGTGGCTGAAATATCCACTGCCATAAAAAAAGCTGGTCATAATGGCTTTGTTTGGATGTTTACACAGTATTTCTCAATATTCTTTTCTTTCTAATGCTAAACAATTTTTTAAACTCCCACATCAAAGTAGTTTTTTGGGGGGTTTCTTTGTTTTTATTTTTGTTTGGTCTGTTTGTTTTTGAGATCTTTAAGAAATCGTTTAATGATAGAAGCCAAATTTTAAAATGGGCTTTCTTTTTTTTGGTACAAGGAACCGATCTCAGGACCTTGTGCTTGCCAGGCAGGCAACTTGTGCCACTGAGCTGTCCCACAGCCCCTAAAGTGTGTTTTATTAGTTGGGACATCTGTGTACTTTCACAGAGAATTGCACATCATAGGAGGGGGTTCATTATGAGTGGAGTCCAGGCACCGCATCAGCGCACCTAGGGTTGCATCCCCACCTCCAAGAACCCTTGCTCACAGCAATGCATACTTGTGAGGCTCACACACAGGTGAGGAAGCCACGGAGCCCCTGCCAAGAAGCCCAGAGCAGAGTGTTGGCTGGAGCCGCAGCTCACAGATGCCACCGGATGGCAAGCCATTTCCAAGGGGCATGTGTTTGGAGGTTCCTAGGCTTCTGTTTGCAAACCCAGCCCGGCCTGGCCCTCCCTCAGGCTTCCTGGGGATGTGGCAGAGAGCTGAACTGCTTGGTTTCCTGGGAGGAAGCTTGGAGCAGCTACCTGGAGAGCAACCAGCAACCCAGACAAACAGATCTTAGAAGGAGAGAGGCGCTGGAAGGTGGGGCTCCAGACAGCTCCCGGGCGGAGCCAGATTGCACCCTCTGGGTTCTCACCACCGGGTGGTGACAGCTGCTTGGTCTGGCGCAGTGGTCCTTCATGCTGTTGCTTTCCTGAGATGAGCATAGCAAGTACAGTGGATCGGGGACCAGATGCTCCCTGTCCTGGGTGCTGCAGTCAGTAAGGATGAATCAAGGGAGGATGGCCCTGACCCCCCAGGGCTACCTCCCTGCCAGCGCCTCTCCCCAGGGTGCAGCTGCAAGGCCAGGAGCTTGGCTATTTATAGTTAGGCTCTGCTATCTCAGATGATTACCTTTCAGATCTCCAGCGTGAGGTCTACTTTATGGAAATAGCATGGTATAATCTAATTGTAGGTTTCATCTGTGTCTATATTTTCCTCATTTCTTCTTCTCTTTCTACCTTCTTACAACCTCCACCCTATTTCCATCACCAGGACACCTCATTTTTTTTTTTAAAGAGAAAGCACAATGTCAGCGGTGAGCTAACAGTCCTGCGGAAGACCACCATCTCTGCGGAGCCCTAGAAAGTACGGTTCTCAGGCCGGGGAGATAGTTCAGCAATATAAGCGCCTGTCTGCCAAGCGCAAGGTCTTGAGTTTATCCTCAGTAACCCCCCCCCCAAAAAAGGGCTGACCAGATACCTCAGCAGATTAAGGGCCTGCTTTTAGACAGGGACCAGCTGCTGGGATTCAACCCCCGGCGTGCCATACCACCCTACCCCTGGGGTGCAGAGATGGTGGCTGAGACTGGGATTGGTGTCAGATGCACACCTAACATGGTGTGATGGTGTAATCTCAGCTAAAAACTTGGTTCTCTCAAGATGCCAAAGACTCCGAGACTTTAGTACCAGACTTTGGTACTAGGTTTAATTCCTGAAACTTTGAAGGCATCCTTCTTAGGGATTTGTTCAAGTGCTGGCAAACTTGCAGCAAATCATCATAGCTTAACCTCTGTGCCTTTGCCAGCACCCTGGAGGTCAACTGGTCCAGAATTCCACTCAGGCTTCTTCAGCCAGAGCATCTGTGGAGCCATCCTCTGCTTGATTGCCCCTTTTCAGTTCTGCTGACTCAGTATTTAAAACAATTATCACTTCTTAAAGTCTTTACTTTGAACTATAGTTTCTCTTTTTAGGTACGCAGTCAGGTGAAAGTGCGAATAAATTGTGTCCCTTTCCTGCATGCTAGGTTACACCCCACTCCATCACTCGAACTGCTGGCAGGCTGAGCCTGGCTCCCAGCCTCTGCTGTCCTCTGTCCGTTCCAGCTGGTGTCCCTTGGTCCTTACCTCTGGACCTCATTCTGCTCTAGGCACTAGGGCTAATCTTGGCCTGGGGCAGGGAGAACTCAGGGAGCTCAAACCCAAGTATGTGGGATTAAAAATTAATTTGTTCTCCATATTAGCCCATTTAGTATTGCTCTTTTGTTGGGTCTTTTTTTCTGATTAAACTGGCTGCTACCTGTTTTTGTGATCATAATAGCTATCATTTTTTGAGCATTTGCTCTGTACCTCATACTTCACTAAGCATGTCACACCTCAGTTGTGCCTAAGGTGGACACTGTCGTCTTGGCACACCAGAGCCATTTCCCACCACTCTCTGTGTGCTTGTTTAGTGCTATCTGCCTGTGTGCCTGGAACGTTTCTCACAGCTCTGTGCCCTAGCCTGGCTGTGGCACTTAACATTCACATACTTTCTTTTCTTTAAGATTCCAATGATAAGGACAGGCAAGACTGTCCTGGACCAAGCACCTGCTTAGGCAACTGGAGGGATGGAGATTTGGTCCCTGACACCACAAGCAGCTCCAGCCCTACCCCAAGGGCACGCTGAGCTGGCAACTGAGTCCAGGCAATGTGGCACATACCTGTAATCCCAGTGTGGGGGAGGCTGAAAACAGGAGGGTCACCATGAGTCTGAGCTGTGTAGTGAGATCCTGCACCAAATATATCTATATCTATATCTATATCTATATCTATATCTATATCTATATCTATATCTATATCTAGACAGGGTCTCGCTATGCAGTTCAGGCTGGCCTTGAGCTCACTTTTGTAGCCCAGGCTGGTCTCGAACTCATACCGATCCTCCTGTCTCAGCCTCCCGAGTGCTGGAATTACAGGTGTATACCACCACATCTGGCTTATATTTTTAAAAATCCCAGTGATAAAGTTTTTGAATAACATGTCCTCTCTTTCTTTTTAAACTCCTTGTATCTCCCACCAAAAAAAAGTAACCTCAGATGATTCATTCAGCGTATAGGCAAGACCTCTGGGAATCATACTGATACAGACTTGAACCATCTTACCCCTGAGGACCAAGTCAACCGCTTCCTTAACAGCTATGAGCCAGATGTGCCCCTTGGACCTCTACTTCACAGGAGAAGGAGGAAAGGCATATCCTAAAGGAAAAAAAAAAAAAAAACCCTTAGGAACCCTGGAAGGGAGATCACACTTTCCAGTTCCTTCAGCACCCCTGGATCCAATCCTCTGGACCCACCTAGAGAATATGCACTGGGCTGGGGAGATAGCATGATGGTCGAAATGCCTGCCTGGCATGCATAATGATGACATGCCCTGCTGGCCCTGAAACCCCAGGCAGGCTGTGCCAGCCACTGAGATCGCATGTGGTGGTGCATGCCTGTAATCCCAGTACCAGGGAGGCTGACACAGGAGGATCACCATGAGTCTGAGCTGTGTAGTGAGACCCTGTACCACATAAATAAATAAATAAATAAATAAATAAATGTTTGCAGCTTCCGAAGATTGCTGTCTCTCTCCACCTACAACTCTCTCTCAGGAAGCTGTGCCTTCTCCCCTCCGGTCACGTCCCTGTGTTTGGTACGTTTTCCACCATGGATGCATCAGCACCCAACTCTCTGTTCAGGAAGGAAAAAAAAAAAAAAGTAGCACAGCAACTCAGTCAGGAAGAGTCTTACTGACCCCAGTCTGAATTCTTCATCTTGATTCTGCCACACAGATGATTTCCTTCAAAGATCAAATGTTTGCAGGAGTGAATAAACAGCACCAAGACCCAAAATGAAAAAATTAAGAAACCAACCCAATCAGCCTCTGGAAACAAGGTGACTGTGTTTTGATTAACACCCAGTTCCCAATGAATAACAACTTCATGGTCCATTGGTGTCACCTTCTCCCACTTCTGTACAGGGATTCACTCTTCTTGTGTCATTGTGAAGAAGGCCCCAGACCTTAGCGCATTTCTGCAGATCATAGCTCAGTTTCCTAAATGAAGATTTTTGAGGGGGCAGCAGAGCTAAGCCATGGGCCTTCGCGGATCTCAGAGCAAATCTCAAGGTTTTACAAAAGACTCTGCAGTCTAGATTAAGAGTGAAAAGAGCACAGAGAATGAGAGTGGCCCAAAACAGTCTCTGATTACTGAGGAGTTGACCATTTCCTGGGGTCTCCTTCAGGAAGTGCCTTTCAACAGGCTGATGAAGGAGTCCGAGGCCTCACCAACTGCAATCAGGTGCGCCGAAGGCCCAGCCCTTGGAATGTTCCTGAAACTGCCCTTTGTATAGTGTTTATAAAGGGGCTGCTTTTCTTCGGGTATTAGTGTCTGTCTCAGTTACTCTTCTCTCGTTGCTGGGACAAATGCCCAACACCCGAAAGGAAGGAAGGAAAGGTTTATTTAGCTCACAGTCACTGGAGGTTTCAGTCCATGCTCAGCTGGCTCCAAGGCAGACTGGCACACGGCAGAGGGCAGCAGTTCATGATGGCGGTGGCAAAGAGCAAGAGAACCAAAGGGAGGAGTAACAGCAACAATGGCAGCAGACAGGAAGTCTGTCTTTCTTAAATGGCATTTAGTCTATCCACCCCAGGCTGGGGGGGTACTCATACCCATAATTCCAGCAGTACTAAAACTGATAATCCAAGTGGATCATGAGTTAATCTCAAACTCTAGGAGCCCCCACCCCCTGCCTATATGAGGCTTTCAGGGGAATGACTAGACACAAAGCACAACAGTGTCCACCGAGAATTCATATGCTGAAACCTAATAACTAGTGTGATGGCTTCTATGAGGTGGGAGCTTTGGGTGTGACTAGATTATGGCAGCACACCCTCACAAACCACATTAATGTCCATATAAAAGAGGCAAAAAGTATATTCTTAGCCTTCTGGAAGACTGAGGCCAAAGGATCTCAAGTTTAAGCCTAGTTTGGGTAACTTTGTGACTCTGCAACATCCTGTCTCTAAATAATAAAGAATTAAAAGGCTGAGGATGTAGCTTTGTGTAAAGGCCCCGAGTGCAATACCCAGGAATGTAAAAAGGAGAAGAAATCTGATGGAGGGAGCCTCTGTGCACTTTGCGTTGACCCAGCCATAAGCATGGCCTGTGAAAAGCAAGGGGCCCGGCAGGCACTCCTAGTGCCTTCATGGTGCCTTGACCTTGAACCTCTCCACATCCAGGACTGTGAAAAATACATTTCTGCTCTGTATACACCTCCAACTCTGAATTCACTTCATTATAACATCTAAATGTACTGAGGCAGGGACTAAAATGTGCATCCCACATTGGCCTGGGAAGGCGCTCTTAATGAATATGCTATTCACATCCTAATGTTTCAGATTAGTAAATTTGGGTTATCAGGTTTTCCTTAGTTTCCTGAAGTATGCGTGCTTAGAAGTTAAATGCTTACATTGTTTTTTCCTGCACAGCGAATAAAAAGAAAATTGGGAATGGGCCCAAACTAGTGTAAGAAGAAGCCGTCACTCAGCATGTAGCAAAGCCTCCACTGAAGGAGAGTGGACAAGAAGAAGCACGACACTGCCTCTGGCCCCAGCTCAGCCTCTTGTCATAGGAGGAAGAGCCCCAGACAGGCAGGGAGGTATGCACGTGGTCACTTAATCTCCCCAGTCATGTGCTGACCTGAAGATCACCTGAGCCTGGAGACCAGATCCCCTCCAGCCTCTCTGGAAACACACCACCCTTAAAGCTATTTGGCTCCGAATGTCCTAGAATGTTCTTGAGTCCTTCGCTTTCTTTCCTTCCTCTCTCTTCCTTTGTTTCTATGATCACCTTACTCTTCGAGATAAATATTTAAATAAATTTAAATATAAATATTTAAATAAATAAATATTTATTTAAACTTAAATAATTCAAACAATATGAAGAACTAAAACCTAGGCTATCATGCCATACTGTATTTGAAGATATGGACAAACATATCCAATTCATAGTTAGGAGAAAGACCCCACATTACAAAATCTGCCTAACTCAGTGATTCCATTATCAACTGAAATGTGCTACTCTCTGTGGGAAAAGTGTTCATCCTAGAGGCATGGAATATGTGACCAGCCTGTGGCAATCAGCTGACTGGACTTAACTTCTCCTGGTTTGTGATTGGCTCCAAGAACGAGTTTGTGACCAAGCCGGGTCACGTCAATAATCTTCCTTGGGCTATTTCAAACTCAGAGTGGAAGGATGACTTCGATTCTTTTCTTGTTTACTAACATGAAATTCAGAACTATCAGTGGCTCTTTTCTTCAGAGAAAAAAACATTCTAAACACTACAGGTGGAAATAGATTAGATAGAAAGATTGAGTGCAAAGCAGTGAGCAAGGAAAGAGGGGTGAAGACAGGCAGAGCCCCGATGGCAGTGGAAGCCTAGTGTCCTTTGGTGTCTGGGGCAGCCCCACTCTTGCCCAAGTAAGGTGTTTATTTGCATAACCCATTTCCTTTAATTAGATTGTACTCTTCTGATTGGCTTCTAAATCTTGGCATCCTCAAGGTTAAGCTCAAATCATTTTCTTGTGTTTATTCCTTCTCTTGTTGATCTCCTCTAGCCCTGTGACTTTAAATACCATTATGCTGGATGGCTTGTAAATTTATAGCCCTGGCCCTGACTTTTCTACCCATATATATCTGGCTGTCTGTTCAGCAATGCTATTTGGTGGTCTGGCAGGAGATGTGATCAGACATATCCAACTCATCCCTCCCATCCCCATGTCCTATAAATACCACCACCAATTATGTTTTTCAGCTATCCAGCAAGAAACTTAAGTCTCATCTCTGATTCTTCTCTGTCTTGCAATCTGACATCCAAACTCCCACCAGGTCTGCTGGTTCTCCCTCTAACCTATGTCTTTACTTTTGTCTGCCTCCTCCTTCCCTACCCTGGCCCTCTACAACAGCCTCCTAAATGGGTTCATTGCTTTCCTCTTCATTTCCTGTCCTACAGTCTGTCCCCTCCACGTAGCGTGCACAGCAGCCTTTGGGGATTTCAATGACATAATGAGACAATGTCATTCTTGCTAGTAATTTCCGAAAATTCCTTCCACAACAATGAACAAAATCTAGACGTTTCTCGTGGCCCACAAGACTCTGATCTGGCCCTGTCCTTCTTTCCAACTCATCTTCTTCCTTAATTTTTTCTTTCCTTGAAACTGCCAGATGCATGCTGAGCCTTCAGGCCTTGGCGCTTGCTTATCTTGACCTGGAATATTTGCCTCACTGGCTTCTTTTCTTCACCCAAATGCTGTGGAGGAGCCTGTTCTGTCCCCCACCTAAGTTGTCTGATTCCTCAGTAACACACTGTACACTGTAACTCAAGTATCTTATCATAATCTGATTTGTTTTTCTTCTTCATCCTTAATATTTTCTTTCTCCACTAGAATGCAAGGATCACAAAAGGCAGGATTCTGTGTTTTCATTACTATAACCTTTGCACCTAAAATCATCCCTGGTGAGAGAAGTACTTAGTACACATTTATTAAATGAATGAATGAATGAATGCTATTTAGCTGAAATTATGCTATAAGCAAAGGAGATCTCAAAAGACATAAAATAGTTCTACATAGCTCCACATAAAATAAGTAATAAGTTTGATAGTTGTATAACTTAATAGGTTATAATTCTTTCTTGAATGGTATAGCAACAATAGCTACAACTTAGCAGAGTTAGAATACTTACTATATCCCAGAAACAGGGTTTTACGTTAGTTAGCTAAGTTTAATACTCATAGGTAGGCATTGTAATCTCCTTTATAGCAGCACTGGAAGCTGAAATCCAGAGATATTGCACGACTTGTCCAAGATTAAAGAGCAGTAAAATTGGTGGGCTGAGACCTTGAACTTGAGACTCCACCCTGAAGTCAGCATTTGCTCTTGAAATGTCACAAAACTCTGTGCGGCATGTGTGGTAGAAGAGTCCAGAAGATAAACTTAACCAAGTCAGTGTCTTACCTCTTGGCAGATGGCAGGATTCAGGTATCTTGTTTGATAAAAACTTCAACAGCAAAAATAATAGCATAACAGGGGTAGAGAGACAGCTTGGCAGTCTAAGTGACTGCCTAGCAAATCCCAGGACCCAGGTTCAATCCCCAGTACTGCATGCTGTGCCACCCCTAGAATGGCACTGAGCCAGCCACTAAAACCAGGCATGGTGGTGCACACCTGTAATCCCAGCACTGGGAAGGCTGAGACAGGAAGATTACTACAAGACCAGGCTGCATAGTGAGAGCCTATACCAAATAAACACATAAACAAATAATTTTTTTAAAATTAAAAAGTAGCATACAAGAAGACTAAAAAAGCACTTTCTAGGAAAGACCTAAGAAATATCATCTAAAAAACAACTTGGATAATTAAATAATATGCGAATTTTAAATTTCATTATCTGCCTCATGTTTTAATGTAGTATAGTTTTATTAGAAGTAAAATACTTAATCATTTCATATTGATGTTGAGACCTTATGAAAGCATTTTGAAGAAGAAAACTTATATCATGAACATATGAGACTTAATTATTTCTAGGCTGGCTAACTCCTTATTCCCAGAGACAAATATCAGTTCACTGAAGGAGTTTGCAATCTTTTTGGGAAAGATCGTATTTGTTCTATACTGCTGTAACCTAGTTATGGCTTGTCTACCTAGGACTAATGAATATTTTCAAACCTAGGAACATTAAGAATTGTACTAGACACAAATATATATATATATTTTTTTTGTATGGCCAGCTCAACCTGCCCTGGGAGTGGGGCTGGCACAGCATGTGGTGCCCAGGATCGAACCTCAGTCCCTGAGCTTGCCTAAGCTTTCCTAGGCAGGTGCTTTAGACTGCTGAACCATCTTGCCGGCCCTAGACACAAATACTTAAAAGTCACAGACCAAGCAGGGTAGGGAGGAGAGAGAGAGAGAGAGAGAGAGAGAGAGAGGAGAGACAGACAGACAGGCAGACGGATGACAGAGACAGATAGAGACAGAGGGAGAACGGGAGGAGCAGAGGAAGAGACTGAGAAGGAATAGAGGAGAGGAGGAAAAAGTGAAAAGTTTTAGAAAAAGGGAAAACAAAGAAGGGGAAATAAGGGAGAGCGGGCAGGTGGCTGCAGCCTTGCTGCCCTAAGGTGGCCTCTCTGGATGGCATCCGGGTCCCTGGCGCCCGCTCTCTCACTGTGGACAGAGGCTCCTCAGGCTGCTGAACCCCGTGCTTCAGTACTGGCTCTCTCAATCCAGCCGCCCACCTGTGCTGCAGTTACCTGAGCAGAGCCTGCATGAGCCCCTTCTAGCTTGGGCACCTGGGAGAGTGCCCTGAAGCCCCGCACGCAGACAATGGCTACGCTCCTTCCCACCCAGGGAGGCCCAGCCTGGAGTACGGACGGACGGACTGATGGACGAGGCTCCTCGCTGACTTCGTCTGCTTGCTCTCTGGCTCCCTGCCTCCTTGAGGTCCTCCGCTTGGCAATGGTCGCCACGCGTCGCCGTCTCTTGTCTGCGCACCCTTGATCCAGCACCGCTCCGTCTTCCTGTACATTGCTGAAACTTCAACTCTTCGCCAAACTAAAACTCAGCTACGTTTTTGTTGCCAATTTCATCTTTCACAGCAGTCTTCCCTGATGTCGCCATTTTTCTTTCTTTTTTTGCTCCGTTCCTTCTCATCTTCTCCATTTCTGGGACAGGTGTTTCCTTCTCTTCTCATTAATGATCACAAATACCCAAATAAAACCTAAATATGGACTAATTAGTTATCTTCCCTGTCCATAGGAATTAAAGTACTGCTATGTGTTCCTTCCGGTCACTAAGAAAATCCCTAGGAAGAAAAAGGAAAATAAAAACACTGAAATTACCCATTTATTTAATTACAAGGCACTTGCTTTCATAAGCCACGTTTTCACTGCTGAGAAGATTCTGATTTGGCAACAAAAGGCAAAAGCTATTTCTAGTGAGAACGGCAAGGAGTCAACGGTAGCAAGGCAGCACGGGGAAGATAGCCTGTGGGGCAGCTTTAATGGCTTTCTACCTCGGAGGGAGGGGTGACAGAGGGTGGGGACGGGGGCTGGGGAGGTATTGATAGACAGAGAAAAGTAAAGGCAGGAAGATCAAGGGACAGAACAAAATATGAGAAACACAAAGAGCCACACGAAGCAGTGTACCCAGAGACCGAGACAGAGCGGAGAGCCAAGGGAGAGATGTGGGGGTGGACCGCGGCAGGCAGCCAGGGTGCAGAACGTGGGAGACCCGAGGCGAGAAGGAGAGAGGGGCGCAGCGCCAGGCGTTGGTCAGATTCCTGGAGCCGACGGCTGTAATTTAGGAAATCGTCACCTGGTGGTGATGACCGTTTTCGGGTCTATAAATTGCCATTTATCATCAAGGGTCTCAGAGATGAACACAAGAGATTCAAGGATTGCTTGAGATGTTTCTGATGAAAGAGCTTCTGATTAAAATAAGATTTTACATTTGATTGGCATTCTTCATTAGGATGAAATAAGAATAAAATCAGAAGCAAGACTTGAAGAGGGTAATAGACACAGCTGTATTCTGATAGCCAGGGTTACTCCGTTTTTGATGGTTTCATGCGGTTTCCTCATCTGTCAACGACATATTGACATTTCAGACATTGAACAGTACAACCAGGATATAGGCCAGAAGTATGCCACAGTTTGGGATCTTCCTTTTTTTTTTTTTGTAAGTGGAACAATACAATACATGTTTTATAAGATTATTTTATAATCACCCAAAGAATCATATACAAAGAGTGCAGAAAATCTGTCCACACACTAAATACCAAGAATCCAGCTGAGGGATTGAATCCTAGTATCTTGTATGAGTCCAGCTGAAAACTTAGAGCTCATAACAATGCCTTCTACGAGTCCCACAAGAGGCCTAGAGCCCGCAGCACTGCTTCCTGCAAGCCTGCTTCACAGATCTGTGCTGCAAAAGGCCCAAGGCCCGTGGTGGAATCTAGGAAGTCTATGCCAGTGGGACAAAGGATCTGTGCCAGCAGGCTAAGGGATCTGAACTGGAGCCAGGAAGCAATGCTCAAGGTAAGGACCAAAGCTTGCCCCAAAGTACTAGAGCCATGCACAGCAATAGTGAGGTCTTAAGCTCCTCCAGCGACGAGGAAAGCTGAGTTCCTACCAGGAAAGCCAACATGACAAACCTCTCTGTGAAGCTGAACAGTGCACCATCTTTCCCTCCAAATCCAGGAAGCAATGCCCAAAGTGAGGACCAGAGTCCCCCAAAGTGAACTGTAGCCATTCTCAGTGACCACGAAGTCCTAAGCTCCTCCGGCAACAAGAACAGCCAAGTTCAGTAAGAAAGCCAGCGTGACAAGGTCACCCAGCGAGAACCGGCAGCTTCCAGTAGCTCCGACAGCTTCTCCAATAACTTCCCTAACAGCCGCTCTACAGTTCCTCCAGTTCTGCCACTTATGCTGCTGGCAGCGATCATCAGAAGGACTCCCACAAATAGTACCACGCTGGTGCAATTCATCTGCAGGTAACACATTGAACGCCAGTTAATAATCCACTGCATGGCCTGTCTACTTCTGACGCCCGCTGCTCGAGGATGTAGGCCTCAGAGATCCACACAAAAGTTAATATGATGCTTTTAATCACAACAGCATCACAGGAGAAGGACCCAAGCTGGCAAAAGGGCTGCAATGAAAAGCCTGTTCTGTGTGGTGACCAAATGGTAGGCTTCTTCACAGGAGTAAATCATAGGTGGGAGATTCCAGGCATCTGCTGAGAATGAGTCCATGCTCAGAGATAAGGGTGCTCCATCTGGTGAATTCTGTGGGTCTTAAGTATAAGAGGGAGTGGTGGCCAGGTACCTTCCAGGCCTCAGTGGGGGCCTCATGACCAGTTGGGATCTAACCTTTACCTCAGAGTGTTCCTCAGCCTGATCTCTTCTTCTATGAGTCCAGAAGGAGAAAGAGTAGAACTTTCGTTGCTACCAAAGCTAGACAGAGAAGCCACCCCCAGGCTTCCGCTGAAACCTTACCTTGTCTTCCTAATTTCAGGCCAGTTTATTCCAAAAGCAGCTGCACAAGTTTTGTGCATTTCCATTGCCGTGATATACTGCCTCCTACAGGCTAGGCAATCGGCATGCTGCAATGAATAGCACATTACCCAGCACTTGTGGAATTCACAGCCTAGTGGGTGGACAGGGAGATCAGGCAAATCTCAAGTTACATTACCGTGCTCTGAATCATGCAACCGTGGATGCCAGTCTCCTACACAGAACCTTTGTGCGACCCGTTGCTCCCTGCCTGAAAGTAAAGACCTTTAAAATCTGTTACACTTAGATCCCTT
This sequence comes from Myocastor coypus, assembly GCA_004027025.1. Taxonomy (NCBI): domain Eukaryota; kingdom Metazoa; phylum Chordata; class Mammalia; order Rodentia; family Myocastoridae; genus Myocastor; species Myocastor coypus. The sequence continues at coordinate 1,912 of PVJA010020367.1, read as the reverse complement.
TACCTGTCCGACTTTCTTCCCTTCACGCATGTGCCTCATCTATACCAAACAGTGTTCAGTTTCTGAAGTCAATTCTCTTTGGGTCATGGTGGTACTGTCACCACTGCTCTTCAGCCTGCTTGGCGCATGCCTACCAGCCCCCTTCACCCTACCTGTTCTGCTCCCTCACTCGGGAGCCTTCTCCAACTGGCTCATCCGGGCAGCGCGCTCCCCTGTGTGTGCTCGCATCACAGGGAGACACTTACTCACATAAGCGTCTATTTATCTCTAGCCGAAGTCACTTGTTATATATCTGTTTGTGCTATGGACATTTGATCTATGAGGGCAGGAATTTACGTTCATCACTGCATACCCAGCAACCAGCAGGAAGCCTGACGCAATTAGGTCCTCATGGGATATCTACCGTACCAGCAAATACAAGAAGTTGTGTATACCTGAGTGATTCCCAGTCTTTTCCATTTAAGGGCAGCCAGATAGCTCACTGTACCTGCTTAGGCACAGGGCAGGAGCCATGCCAGCCCCACCCCCAGGGTGCGCCGAGACTGGGCACGGGGCTCTCAGAAAAGAATCAACCACTTCTTTAGTAGTCTCTAGATTTTTCTAAGACCAGAAGTGGTCTGATATTTGTTTTCACCTTCTACATGTAGGGCATTCTCTTCTCTGCAGAAAATTATATCCTTTCATTGAATATTAAAAGAATAAACATGGTTCTGAAAGGTAGAAAGTCTTCTAGGGTGGAATAAATGAATGTCACCAATAATTAGTATGTAAACACACCTTTAGAACTTCAAAAAATTCTCTTGTTATTTTTAATTGGCATATAATATGTGTACTTATTTATATGGTATAGTATTATAATTTGATACTTATATTCATGTAATGATTAAATTAGGGTTTTTAGCCTTTCTGTCTTCTCAAATATTATTTCTATGTGTTAGAAACCTTTTCCGCTAGTTCCCTTGACATCTACAATCGATCGTTGCAGGCCACAGTTACCCTGCTGGGCTATACAACAGTAGAACTAGTTCTCCAATAACAAACTGAGGTCCAGAAAGCTTAATGATTTATCCAGTGTAACAAAGCCAGAAAAATGAAGGGTCTTTTGATGCCAAGTCCTTCTCTGCCTTTTTCCCCTATACTATTCTGACTCCCCATGGCTGATGGGAGGAATCTAGGCCCTGTGGGAAAGGGTGAGAGGAAGGGCTTCAGGGTGAGCACTCCTGGCACCGTCAGAGACGTGCCACCGTCAGAGACAGCAGCTCCCCCCTCTGCCCACCGTGAAGCAATCACTGGACAGAAGGTAGAACAACTGCTCTTGATAAGCTCCAATTTGGCTTAGTGTTCAGATGATCGAGTGGGATCTGGGGCTGCCTGATACTGTAAAGTGAGTATAGGGCATAGGAAATCATATGGCAGCAAATGATAGAACCATTTACGTGCCAGGTTAACATCCTAGATGGAAGAGTGGTTTCACTCAGGGGCTGCTTTGAAGGCCAGCTGATGGCGGTAAATCCTCTCCTGTAAGGTGCAGTCCTCTCGGGACATTGTTGCTAAGCGAAACCTAAAAGAGGCAGCGGGGCCAAAACAGATGTGGAGAGATGGATAAAAAGTCAATCCAAGTTAATCCAAAATTATGCCCATAATCCTCCCAGCCACTGGGGAGCTTGAAGAAGGAACACGAGTTCAAGGCCAGTTTGGACAATTTAGTGAAACCCTGTCTCAAAATGAAATAAAATGTGAAAGGGCAGGGGATGTAGCTCAGTAGCAAAGAACTTGCCTAGCATGTGTGAGGCCCTACATTCATCCCTGGTAACGGGGGTCTGAGGAGAGAGAGAGAGAGAGAGAGAGAGAGAGAGGAAGAAGGAGTAAAAGAGGAAGAAGAGGAAGAGGAGGGGGGGAAGGAGAGGAGGAA
>PVJA010020366.1:0-37063 GCA_004027025.1 Myocastor coypus | reverse complement strand
CACCAATCCTCCTGCCTCAGCCTCCCGAGTGCTGGGATTACAGGCGTGAGCCACCACGCCCGGCATCAGCTTCTCATTCTTGTACGAGATATTTTTATTTTATTTTTTTAGTTTCTATAAGTGAGTGAAAACATACGATATTTACCATTTGGGTCTAGTTTATTTTCCTGAATGACTTTCAATTTCATTTATGTCACTGAAGGTGATAGAATTTTTTTTTTTGTTATTATTGTTGCAGCTAAATAACTCCCCATTGTATATACACACTGCATTTTCCTTGACTATAAAAATGCACATAGAGGGGTGCTGAAGGTAGCCCAGTGGTATAAGTGCTTGCCTGGCAAGTGCAAGGTCCGGAGTTTGATCCCTGGTATCACCAAGAAAAAAAAAAAAAAGCACAGGCAAGTATCTCTCCGAACATGGTTTATTTTCCTCTTGGATATGTAGGGTTGCTGGATCAAAACTGAGATGAGGAAAAGGGGAAAAGATATATTTATGTCTGCAAGCAGGTGCGGGGGCCACAGGTTTGATCCTTGGACCTGGTGTGCCAGCCCAGCCATTGAGGCATGCTAAACTGGCAATTGAGACTGGGCGTGGTGGCATGTGCCTGTAATCCCGGCTCTTGGGAGGCTGTTAATAGGCAGGTCACTATGAGTCCGATCTAGTAGTGAGACCCTGAACACCTAATAGACCCTTCCCTAAAATTAAAAAAAAAAAGAAGGAAAGATGTGTTTATGTATATTCAAGATAGTTTGGATAAATATACTGCTAATTTCTGCTGGTCTTTTTTTTTTCCTGCTAGTCTTTTGAAAGGAGTGGTTAGTGCTTAAATTTTTTTCTTTTTATTCTTATTTTTTTCCTTTTTAATTTCTCATAACTTTTTTGTTATTATTTTGCACCAATTTTACAGGCTTATGTCTGGTAACCTAAACAACCAATTTGAAGATAACATCATGCAAAACAGCAAGTACTGTTGAATTTCTATTACTTTGTTTAATGAAATTTTGTAACACTTCTAATGCTTTCCCTCCACTATTTTGCATTATTTTAAAAAAGATAGTTATATTTCATTTTTATTTATTTTTTTGTTTTATTTGCATTTGGTACAGGGTCTACAGGGACTACAGAGTCTCACTATGTAGATTGGACTTGTAGCGATCCTCCTGTTTTCAGCCTCCCAAGTGCTGGGACTACAAGCGCATGCAGTACCACCCCCAGTCTTAACCGCTTTTTCAGGGTGCCCTTGGGGTGGGGCCAGCACAGCAGGCCAGGGATTGAATCCCAGTTGCCCTGCTCTGCCTTAGTAGGTGTTTTAGTCCTCTGAGCCATCTGTCTAGCCTTGTATTGAATTTTTTTAAGGAACATTTTTTATTTTTTATTTATGTTATGGCTGGCTCAGCCTGCCCTGGTGGTAGGGCTGGCACAGTTTATGGTGCTGGGAATCAAACCATGGTCCCTGTGGTTGCTTACACTTGCCTAAGGAAGCACTTTAGACCACTGAGCTATCTCTCCAGCCCCTTGTATTTAATTTTTAAAAGAGATTTTATTATTTTTTTCATAAAGATTATAATAATTTTCAGTCCCACTAATAGTTACTAATAGTTTCCCTTTCTCGCCATCTTGATAGTATTTAAAATTTTTTTGCTCTAAAGAGTCTGGGGAGATAGCTATGAGGTACAAGTGCCTGCCTGGCAAGTGCAAGGTCATGAATTTGAACCCCAGTCCTGAAAAAAAATTTTTTGTTGCTCTTTTTTAATAATAACTATTCTAAAGTGATATCTTACTGTGATTTTGGTTTATGTTTCCCTGATGATTAGCGATTCTGAACATTTTTTCATGTACATATTGGCCATTTTAATGTCCTTTATCTTTTTTTTAAAAAAGAGAATAAAAAATAGTACAAAAACATTGGAATTCAACAGTGGTTGTTATGTTGTGTACTGTTATCTTCAGATTAGTTGTTTAGGTTATCGGATATAAGCATGCAAAATTCATGAGCAAAATTACAGGAAATTAAGGAGAAGAAAAAATTAAGCATTAAACTTTTCCTTTCAATAGACCAGCAGAAATCAGCAGTACAATTATCCCAGCTATCCTGTATATATACATAAATATGTCTTTTCCTCTTTTCTTTTATGCTTAATGTCTATTCAGATCTTTGTTCATTTAAACATTTGTCATTTAGATTTTTCTGGTGTAGTCTTGAGTTCCTTATATATTTTGTGGCTCCATTGCTTGTACAGTGAATAGTTTGCAAATACTTTTCTCCATTCTGTAGATTATCCTCCCCTCCTGTTTCTTTTGTGGAACTGAAGGTTAAACTTGCATGTGGGCATGTACTCTAACACGAGGTCAATCTCCAGCCCTTTTGTTTATTGTTTTATTCTGAGATAGGTTCTTGCTAATCTGTCCATACTGTGAAATTGCTTCAACGTGGGAACTCTCCTCCCTCAGTCTCTTCAGTGTCTGGGATCAGAGGTATATGTTACCTCATCAGGAGCTTAGCCTTGAGAATTGTTTTTCTTAATTTGTAAATGTTCTCCTCCAAAAAAACCCACATAAGCAAATGTTCCTTAGCTTTTGCTTTGAGACAGGGCACCACTCTAAGTAGTTTAGGCTGGCCTTGAACTCTTGGTGATCCTCTAGCCTCAGCCTCCTGGTTGCTGGAATTGCAGGCTGAATCAATTCAATACATTTACCTTTCATGGTCATTTTGACTTTGGTGAAGAGCCAGAAGTCACAGTGTACTAGATCCGGTGAACAGGGGTATAGCTCAGTGACATAGTGCCAGCCTGGCAAGCACAAGGTCTGGAATTTGATTCCTGGTACTAAAAAATAAATACCTAACCAGATCTGGTGAATAAAGTAGATGCGGACACGCAGTAACAAATCTACAAGCCTGTTTTTCTGTCGGATGACACTTTGTAGCAGGAGCCACTATACTGTGTAATGATATTCATGAAAGAGACCACCAGAACTGCTTCAAGAAGTGGCAAGAATGATGGGATAAGTGTGTCCAAAGTGAGAGAAGGAGTATTTGGAGGGAAGTTAATGGCAATGTGCTTCTGATTGCAATACATTTTTAAAATTTAAACATTCATTATATATTTTGGTCTACCATGTATAGTGTGCTCTTGTCTCTGAAAAACAAAACCAACCAAACAAACAATAAGTATGAGTCTATTAAAAGTAATAAAAATAAAAAACTTAAAAAAAATATGAGTACTGGGGAGTACTTGAATATTTGGATAAATACTCACCAAAGAATATATACATACTAAATGAGCTCACAGAAAATATGTGCAATACTTTTTTTTTTTTTTTTGTATTTTAGGGAAGGGTCTACAGGGGGTTCAGGGTCTTGTTACTAGATTCGGCTTGTAGTGATCCACCTGTTTACAGCCTCCTAAAAGCTAGGATTACAGGCACAGGCCACCATGCCCAGTCTCAATTGCCATCTCAGCGCGTCCCGGGGCAGGGTCAGTATGGCAGTCCCAGGAATGAACACCTGGCCCCTACATCTGCCTAAACAGGCACTTTAATCTATTGAACTATTCGGCTAAGCCTTCAATACTTTTAATTATTAGGAAAAGGCAAATTTAAAATTGCACAGAAGCTGGGCAAGGTGGTACATACTTACAAAATTTTAGAGGCTCAGACAAGACAACAGTAAATTGGAGGTCAGCCTAGGACACATAGTAAGTTCAAAGCCAGCCTGGACTATGTAGTGAGATTTTTGTCTCAAAAAAAAAAAAAAAAAAAAAAAAGTCAATGTTGAAAGAAAAAAGTCGCAAGGAAATACCATTGCATACTGACTACCATGACTGTACCACTGAGCTGTGTCCCCGGCCCTAATGTTGAGGAGCACTTTTTTTTTGTCTGGCTCAGGTTGCCTTCAGGGCAGTTCTGCTCAGGCATGTGGTGCTCTGGGAATCAAACTGTGGTCTCCTGAGCCTGCTGGGTTTGCCTAAGCAGGCGCTTAAACAAGTGAGCTAACCTACAAACCCTGTATCATGACTAAAATAAAACAGTAATAAGTCTTGGTGAGGAGGTGGAGAAGCAATGCCTCACACATTTCTGGTGGGAATATGAAGTTATGCAGCCCCTTGAGAAAAATGATTGACAGTTTCTTACAAAGGTGACAGAATCTTACCAGAGGGCCTCAAAATTGCAATACTAGGAACTTACCCAAGAAAAGCATGTTTTCACAAGAACTTATAGATAAGTGTTCATAACAGCCTTGTTCATAATAGACAACATCTGGAAACAATCCTGATAGCCATCAACTGGTGAATGGAGAAACAGTGTGTGTTATGTGTACCAAAGGATGATAGCAAGGAAAACCAGGCCTGCCTACTCATACACACAACATTGATGATCTTCAGAAACACTGTGCTCTGTCAAACAAGCCAGATACAAAGGTCTACAGAGAACATGTCTCTATTGGGCTGAAGTTTTTAGAAAAGGTAACACTATCTGTTTTCTGTTCCTGCCTCAAAATGCCCGGGGGCGGGTATGTTGGCACCTATTTCACTCTAATGAGGACTTCATAACAGATAGCATCACAGTGGGAAGGGGGAGAGCAGAAGGGAGAGGACCATGTGGTCAGGCAGGAAGCCAGGGATCAGATGTTCACCAGGCCTGCCCTGTTTATAAAAAACTTCTCATTATGGGAACTAACTTCTCCCAGACCTGACCTGGTACCAAGGGACAGCCTGGTCCAACAGATCCATCCCTTATTTTGCTTCTGTAAAACTATATTTTATGTTAGAGTAGTTGGCTATGCATCTCAGGAACTTTGCCTGAGCAATACAGGAAGCAATCTATGTGTTTATTCACTTGGTATGGAGAATGACAAGGAATGTGCTTAAGTATCAAAACGGGATTTGGACCCACCATTATGCTCCAGCTAATTGGCTTTGTGTATGTTTACCCAAGCATCACCAAGGGTCCAGTAGACCCACATGGCTCCAAGATCTGTATTTGTTGTTGTTTTAAAGTTTTGTTTTGCTTTTTCTGGTAGAAGTAGCCCAATTCAATACAATGATACATCGAAAACCATATTTTCATGTTTTGGAGGAGATCAAAAGTGAATCATCAGGTCACTCACGTATGAAAAATGAAAATGATGATGACTTTGATATTGGCAATATGAGGCAAAGTTCTTAGGACAGCGAAGTGGAGCAAGAATAGACTGATACACAGGGAATGCAGCCTTCCTTGATTCAGATGAAGAAAACAGCAGCATGAATACATATCTGACTCGTTGTGAAATGTTGTGAAATGGCCATGCAACCTAATGGAATGATTCACTGTTAGAATGAGAGCTCAGTAGGAGTAAAATGTCCCGGAAAGGATCCCGGCAGGCCATTCGGTGCTGGAAATCATATGAAATGCTATGAGACGCTGTGAGACGCACAAAGGCTGAAATGCAAGCCAATACTTATAACCCAAAATGTATTCATTATGACACCTCACCAGCTAAACTGCAAGCGTTCATAGGTCTAGTGTACTTACAACAGGTGTTTCTCATGGTGATTACAGGAATGGAAAAGAGTTATGGAAAATCAGTGGGTCAAAATATGGAAAAATATATGTCCTTGTAGGTGGCGGAGGCTTATTATTTCAATTTAGATGTTTATCCTGGAACTCAGCTATTGGGTCTTTATTCATACAGTAATAAACTGAATGATGTTGTGAACAGACTTGTCATCATCTCCCAAACTAATCAAAATGTGACATTCGATAATTGGTTCACTAGTTTTCAACTGATGTTACTTTTGTTTGTTTGTTTGTTTTTTGAGACAGGGTCTCAATTTGTAGCCTAGGCTGGCCCCAGACTTGTAGCAATCCTCCTGCCTCTGCCTCCCAAGTGCTGAGATTACAGATATGTCCCACCATGCTTGGCTCAATGTTACATTTGCTAACAGAACATAAATTGACCAGCACAGAAACTGTATGTAGGTGCAAAGCAGAAATTCCAAATGAAATGCTACAATTTTGAAACAGAGAATTGTATAGTACAATCTTTTTTTCCCCATGTGTTTGGTTATTATAGGGTCTTAGTAGACAGCTCAGATTTGTGATGATTCTCCTGCTTTTAGCTTCCCCAGTGCTGAGATTACAGGTGTGCACCACTACGCCCAGACTCTGGCCTGCTCAGCCCACCCTAGGGGTGGGTCTGATGTTGCATGTGTTTAGGATTGAACTGTGGTCGCTGCACTTGCCTAAACAGGCGTTTTAGTTCACTGAGCTCTCTTGCTGGCCCAGTACAATCTTTATATTTCAGAAAGATATAACATTGGCCTTGTATATGGCACCCCTGATCAACTTGGTAACTACACATATTTCTTAAACTAGCCTTTAGTGGCAGATTTGTGAAAAGGTAACATGCCTTGGTCTATTTTGATTTACATGAATAATACAACCACATATACACAATTTTTTTTGCACTCACTCTTGCACTAAAAACAAAATTTTTAAAGGGTGATCAAAATTCAAGGTTAAACCCAATACTTTGATTAAAATGATTACAAACATATATAAAGATAATATTAAAACTATTAAGAGAGGGGGCCAGTGAGATAGCTAAGTGGACTAAAGCGCCTGCATAGGCAAGCCTAGGCAAGTGCAGGGACCATGGTTCAATCCCCAGCAGCACATTGCCATGTCAGCTTTGGGCTGAGCCAGCCACAGAGTCTGGGCATGGTGGTGCACTCCTGTCATCCCAGCACTGGGGAGGCTGAAAACAGGAAGATCACTACAAATCTGAGCTGTGTAGTGAGACCCTGTAACAACCAAATACATTTTAAAAAAATTAAAAGAATTACTACAATCACAGTCCCTGTTTCCCATTAACTTTTACAAAGCATGGCAAGACTAAAAAATCAGAGATCTCCTGTAATTTAAATACACTCATCTTCAGGTGAAAAGCTTCAGTTCATTTTTACATTGTTTCATTCTTAACAATAACGTTGTTCTTTATTTCATCCTTGCAATCAAAGGCCAGTTAGAGCTACCCCTGTGACCAAATGTTTCATATCACCTTGCTGGATCTTCCTTCTTAATTTCAAACATGGATCTGGTCAAAAGCTCTCAACAGTAACTATGCCACCTTCCCAATAGTAGACTACACTGAAACTTTTCTTAATCCACCCAGGCAATATTCTTAAACACAAGCAAAATGCAGAACAAATTACCACCCAAGCACAATATATGGGGAGATAGAGCAGTAGAATAAGTACTTGCCTGGCAAGTGCCAGGACCTGAGTTCAGTCCTCAGTTCCACAAACAACAACAGCAACATCCAAAGCACAATATACTACCTGGGTCCAGCAGCCAAAGCAATTCTTCTCCTTTGAAGCCTCTTGAGCTTCATGCTAACTGGCAGCATTTTCATCAGTACCTGGTTTTCCAGGCTCCAATCAGAGACTCCAAGATTGTTTATAGCATATAAAGGCCATCTCTTTGGCCAGTCTCTCAAAACATTTCAAAATTAATAACAAAGTCACATGGCCAGGTAACATTGCAGTAATAACCCCACTCCCCTGGTACCAATTTTGCCATGGTTTGGGTTTTTTTTTTTTTTTTTTCCAAGGGGAACAAAGTAATGCATGACACATTTTATAAAATTAGTATATAAGTAATTACCCAAGAATCATATATAAGTGAAGGAAATCTATTTACACACTAAATACTAAAGACTCCAGCTAAGGGCCAGGATCCTGCTATCCTACGTGAGTCCAGATGAAACCCTAGAGCCCACTGCAAAGTCTCATGTAGGTCCGCCTCACACATCTGTACTGGAAATGACCAAGGATCAATGGTGAAAACCAGAATGTCTATGCTAGTGGGTTAAAGGATCTGTGCTAGAGAGCTCAGGAATCTGAACTAGAGCTAGGAAGCAACCGTCATAAGCACCAGGGCTCCCCCAAAAGTACCACAGCCATCCACAACAGTGAGGTTCCGAGCTCCTCCAGGAATGGGGAAAGACAAGTTCCCATTAGGAAAGCCAATGCAACAGGTTTCTCCATGAGGCCAAGCAGTGCACCCTCTTCTCTTCCAGATCCAGGAAGTGATGCAATGCTCAGGGTGAGGAACAAACCTCCTCTGAAGTTCATCAGAAAGCCAGCACGACAAGGTCCTCCAGCGAAACAGCAGAAGGGAACTAGCATCTTCTAACAGCTCCAGCAGCTTCTTCAAACAGCAGCCCTAACTGCGTTTCAGCAGCTTCTGCTATTCTGCCTTTATGTTGCTGGCAACAACCTTCAGATGTGCCTCCCGCACTCAGCGCCATGCTAGCTTAATTCACCCGGGTGCAATAAGTTGGCCACTAGTTAGAAACCACTACAATGGCAAAACAATACAAACTGGTGTTGCTGATGTCAAGATAGACTCCTTTTCTACCTGTTAGTAGAAATGAGTAGCTTACACACTATTAGCTCCATGTCATTTTACTCAATAAAATATTAGCAAGTACCTCAAACAGAGAAAAGCAGAAGTGCAGGTCAGGTTAAAGAAAGACAAGTTTTCACTATTTTTTTTTTTTTTCCATTCAAGTATTCTTTATGCCCCTGACATGGTGCTGGAGGTAACTGGGATGTTAAAAACACTTATTGATCTAAGCAAGCCAGACCCTCCTCTCAGGACTGGTGTGTGTCCTGTGAGGAAGCAGTGACATAATTTGTTCAGTGTGGACATGTGTGGTAGGTAGAGAGATCCTCCTTCAACCCGCATCCTTAGTGATTATGTGGACCTTTGATGTATCTAGGACCCAAATTAATATGAAAACAGACTAATAAGGGAAAACATACCTATCTTATTAATGTACACATACATAGGGACTTTTATAAAAGAGCGAAGTCTGTGTCAATGACCCAGTTATGATGTTTTAGACTTCTTCGAACAATGAAACTACACAGAGATCATGGGAAGGATGGAGCTCTAGGGTAGGGTAGTAGGTCTCAGGCTGTTACTGTGAAATGAAGGAGGGGGTGCAGAAACAAGTAGAAAATAAGTGTTATTCCCAGTGACTTTGTGTGTCCAGATTCTTTGTGGGCCTAATTACAAGTCTCCAATGATCAAGTGTATTTTCTTGCCTTGGTGTATGAAGGTCATTGCTTCTTAAACAATCTTTATGCTTTCTGTAGGAAAAGACAGGCCAAATGACTCTTTTTTTTTGTCTTTTTTTTGAGACAGGGTCTCGCTATGCAGTTGAGGCTGGCCTTGAGCTCACTTTTGTAGCCCAGGCTGGTCTTGAACTCACACCAATCCTCCTGCCTCAGCCTCCCGAGTGCTGGGATTACAGGCGTGAGCCATCACGCCTGGCTCCAAATGACTCTTTTGAATATTAGTTCCTTCCGTGATTTCATTTTTAGTGAATCAATATATCAGTTTGGCACACTTTGAGATGACACATCCCGAGCTTCTTCACATTGGCTCTCAGAAAGACCTAGTGGGTAATTCCTCAGATCCATAGGGAATATGAATCTGGCTGCCAGGGACAGGAGGTTGCTGGAGATGAACACTGAACATCGCGTACCCCTGGCTCACACATCAGCTTGGTCTCCTGATGAAGACCTTTAGAGGTGTCTTTAAAAATGAGCTCAGTAACAGGTGCTGTTTGACAATGTTCGTGTGTTTTGGGAGGGGTTTCCCATACTTTCCTACAGAATTACTCTATTTCATTCCTTTTTTTTCGGTTTTGAAGATTAAACCCAAGACCTTGTTCATCCTAAGCACACTCACTACCTCTGAGTTACAATCCCAGCTATAGTGCTGTTCTTGCATTCATATTGTTAAGGTTGGGGCAGCCGTGGGCACTGGGCAAAGTGCTTCGCTGGGTTGGAGAAATGCAGCCGCAGGCCCAAGTCTGACCTAGTTTCTAGGTTGTCTCCTGATTCATCTCAGCAGTTAATGCAAATACTGTGCTGTACTTTCTAAAGTGTTCACATTTATGTTAATATTGAAACATTTTACATTACTTGAGACTTAAATGATCAATATCTTCCATCTCACCTCTGAGCCTAATCTTTCAAAGCACTGATGCTTCATTTATTTATTTATTTATTTATTTATTTATTTATTTATTTATTTATTTATTTATTTATTTAATGCATTTAGCATAGGGGATACAGGGTCTATAGGATCTCAGTATGTAGATCAAACTTGTAGTGATCCTCCTGTTTTCAGCCTCCCAAGCACTGGGATTACAGGCAGGCGCTACTATGCCCAGACTCAGTTGCTGTCTCTGTGGGCCTTGGGGTGGGGAGTGGGGGGGTTAGCAGGAGGGGCCATCACGGCATGCCAGGAATCAAACCCTAGCCCCTGTGCTCTGCCGAAGCAGGTGCTTTAGTCTGCTGCACTATCAGGCTGGCCCTGAGAACTGCAGTTTCCTTTTTAGGGAGATGGATTTTCAGAAGTTGCATAATGGAAATACTTAATTATAGTGCTGAGCTTTGAACACGTGTTACTATTGAGCAAGAGATTTTCATAGTTGGTTTATTTTTAATTTTCTCAAATGACCTTACAGGATTTAGTTTCTTCTTAATACTTCTTAAAATTGCATATTTCATTTGAGTTGTAGCTTTATGTTTAAACAAACGAATTCTATGATAAGTGACAGGAGAGTATATCATTATGATAATACTTAGAAAATGCTACAGGCTTGTAGATTACACATGCTGACAACTGAATCCAGCGCATGACCTGCTAGGGGCGTGCTGCCTGACTGAGCTACCTCCCCAGTTACATATTACATTTTTAACCACGGAAGTGGAGAGACTCAGTTGGTTCTTAATACTGCTTTAACTACTGTTTGAAACATGGTCCTTTATTAATGCCCGAGACCTGGCCCAGATTAAATTTTCTGATTGTCCTCACCTCTATCCCGCAAACTGAGAATTGAGGTCAGCCTACTAGGTTGACACTTCCTCGTCAGTAAGACCTGGTCAGTGATGGTCAGTTAGGACTGAGTTGAAGTTTTCTAGGTGAAATTTATTTCTCCATTACTAGGATCAAGGATTCTTGAAATTGTATCCTAGGCTGCATTTCAAATTAGGTTGGCAAAACAGCCTGCAGGTCAAAGTTTGCTTATATTTTTGCTAAATGGTTTTCAATCCAAAAATCTTCCAGAAAGAATTTCACAGTGACAGATGGAATATTAAAACTAATGATGGGCCTGGGATATAGCTCAGTGGCACAGCGCCTGCCTGGCAAGTGTGAGGTAGTAAGTTCGATTCTTGGTATCCTCCACTCACCAAAATAGATAAACAAACAAACAAACAAATAATAAATAAAATTTTAAAAAAATCTCACAAAGGTGGTGATTCACTTTCACTTTTTTTTTTTTTTTTTACTCATGTGACTTGGATACATATTTAATAGACTTTCACATTCATTATTTTTATAAATTTGTATTGTTTTTGTGATGCTAGAGCTTGAAAGGGAAAGGTGGCAAGTTCAAGGGCTAAATTCAGGGTCTGCTCCAAGCTGACCTGAATTTAGTACATATCCCTGGCTGACCTTGAAAGTACAGTGGGGTAAATCTATGGGGCTAATTTGGCCATGACAAGAGTTTATGAAAATTTCTTGACTCATTTCATATTTGTGGTCACCTGGACTCCATTAAAGGAGGAAGAGTTCCTGATTCTGTGAAAAGATACCCAGGTGCAGGTGGAGATGGATAAACAGAGATCTCGAATGGAAACAGAATCAAGGAATAAAAAAGATAGTAATAGACGGTGTTGATGCCATGAGCATTACAAGATGAGGTAGTTATGAATATAAGTTGTTTGAGCAACTACAATGCATTGACACACTTATGCAGAGGAGCAGGTAACTGTCGGGGAATACAAAGATAATAAAGAGTATGATGTAGAAGCTGAGTGTCCTTAGACTTTAATATTGGTGATACTTATAAAATGAGGCATATCTGAGTAATTCACATAATAGGGTTGTGACCCACTAGTACTTTTTTTTTACATGGCCTCTATGTTTGAAAAAAAAAATTGTTTTCCTTCTGCCAGCCTGCTATGGCTTGTGCATGGCACTCCCCCCCCCCCACCAAAGCCTCCTGCAGTCATGGGGAGGCTTCCGGTATCTGTAATTGATTATTGTGAGAATGGGTGCTGCATCTCCCTTGGGGCAGGTGATTTGCATTTCAATGTAGGGAAGAAGAGAAGTGAGCTGTTTGAGCTGCTGCTACTCTTCCCTGCTCTCTTGCTCTTGCCCTCCACCATGAAAGGTTGTTTTCTGCCCTGTGCCTCTCTGTCTGGAAGCCAGCTGAATATGGATTAAAACCTCCAGTAACTGTGAGCTAAGTAAACCTTTCCTTCCCTCATTTTGAGTGTCAGGTATTTGTCCCAGCAATGAGAGAAGAGTAACTAAGACACAGCCTTACCTGTTAAACATTATTTCCAGTGGGGTTCATATCTTTGGTTGATGAGTTACTGGTTTCTTTGTTATTGATGTAGAGTAATGCTCCACTAAGGATAAACCAGCTAAGACACTGAGCAGTACATATTGTGAACATTTTATAGCCATTATGGATTCCACAAGAGGATCTACATTGACTGGGAAGTCAACCAGAGTATCGGAGAACCCGGTAAAGGGCGATATTTAGCATTACATCAGTATACACCAGGGAAAGCCTTTTGACATGTTTCTTTAGAACATGTAAATGTTATGGAAATTATGACAAATAAATCAACTCTAGGTAGGCAGATCCTCCATGTCATTATCTCAGAAACTGCACATTATTCATTTAGTTTTTCCTTTAAAAAATACTTAAGGGGGCCCGGTGGGATGGCTCAGTGGTCTAAAGCGCCTGCTTGGGGGAGCTTGGGCGGCTTCAGGGACCGAGGTTCAATCCCCGGCACCACATGCTGCACCAGCCCTGCCCTCGGGGTGGGCTGAGCCGGCCATGAAAATGAGTGAATAAACAAACAAGGGTTCTGAAATAAGAAAAATAAATAAATAAATAAAATAAAAAATTCTGAAAAAAAAAATACTTAAGGTTTTTCATATGCCTGATACTGCTGAGAACCTAACTAGGAATACTGACAAATAAAACAGATAATTTCTTACACTCATAGAGCTTAAGTCAAGTGGAGAATAGGATAAATAACAAAGTTATTAAGGGACCTCATGGGTAATTCCACAGAGTTAAGTACTAAGAAGAAACCAAATACATACAAGGATAGTTCTATAACTGGGCATGGTCATAAAAGAAGATTCCTCTATGGAGGAGACTCTTAATATGAGTCTAAAATGACGGAAAAACAAGCCCATCATATGTGAAAAGAATCAAAGAATGGTCAGTATGGGCAAATAGGAGTAAAAATTCAGGGGTGGTGAGACACGAGATAGGAACAAATGAGTCAAAACTTTGTAGATCCTAAAGGTAAACTTGGGTAGTATTAGAGATGAAATGGCAAAGTTTTAAGTAGGGTATGATGTAATATGAAAGGATTTTTCTTTTTGTTGTGGAAAATGGGTAGAGGCTGGTGAGAGTAGAAGTAGGGAGATCCACGTGCGTTTTTACATGAGAGGTCACGAGAGAGTGGATTAGCCTACAGCATACTGGTTTTCATCTTCCAAGATAGAGTCGTTTCTGGGAGGATGAGCTCCCTTGCTGTCTAGTCTATTTTGACCACCCTTTGGGGTAAGGAGCTGACAAAATAGTCAACAAGTAGAAGGAATATAGAAGCAAAAGGGATTTTTAAATAAGGCAATAGAAGTATTTACGGGGCCCCATGTGAGCATGTGTGTGCGTGCGTGCGTGTGTGTGTGTGTGTGTGTGTGTACACATGTGTGTGTACACGAGCCCAGGGCCTTGAATGTGCTAGCTAATCATGCCCTCTGCTGCTGAACTCCACTGCCAACCCACTTCTTGGCTCTGGTGTTGATGTGCTCATGAGGCATATGCCCGAGGGAAAAGCCAGGGAGCAGCACACTTGAATGATAGGTTACTCGCATACAGTGTTAAGGTCTTTGAAACTCCTTGCCCCCTGAATAGTATTTGACTTTCTTGCCTGACTTCTGGACAAATTATAAGACAAAGTAGAATAAAGACTAAATCAATATTCATTTTATTACCACTAGAGGTCAAGATAAAAATACACGAGTCTGCTTGCCGACCCTCAGGATTAGGAGACTTCCTCATCCCGTGCCTGGAGCTGGGCCTGAGATCCCTGTGGGCAGGTTTGTGGCCACAAGAGTGACAGTGGAATGTGTGGCAGCAGTTAATCTCCCCAAATTTACCAGGCAGATAATCATTGTACCTGCCAAGATGCAGAATCCATATGAGTTGAGGGTGGAGAACAGGTCAGGCTACCCTCCTAGATACTTTTCCAGGAAGGATGCACTGGGAAGGGAAACACACAGGATCTAGAGGGAGACAGATCCATAAAGAGAAAGAGGCAGAGCCCAGGTACACAGACCCCAACTGTAAGTAGTATTGTAAGGGGAGTCAATGTCTTTGAAACAGGAAGAGTTTAATCTCTACTGGGTAGGTTAGAACTTTTGGAATACATGGAAATTACCTTTAATAAGTAGTAATTTGGGCAGACTGATGCTTCCTAGTTTGTAGAAGAACAGGCATGGAAGTTTCTGATGATCCCCAAGACCTATCCCATGGCTATAAGCATTAAACGATTCCCCAAATCTAATGAGTCTAGGAAACTTTTAGAAGACTTGTTGGCCAAGAGAAACTCAATTCAACTGATACACCACCTTATGAAACTGCCTTGGAGTAAGTCTACTTTCTACTCATAACTTAAAAGCAGAACCTAGAAGACACATGAAGACACAATCACGGGAGACTTCCTTCCCTGAGCACTCATTACCTGTATTTTGAAAGTCAAATGACCACATCACACAGCACAATTCTATCTTAAGAGTTTATCTTGCACAAATTTAAAAAGCGAAGATTTACAGATGAGTAGAAGAGAGGCAAATAGGACAGGCGCCCCCCAAACTTTAAAAGAATGTGACATGGAGTTAGGCTGGGAGGAATCAGTAACAATTCGAGTTTTTAGAGGTTTCATAGTCCTGTCCCACTGGGTCAGGATGGCGTTTCTGGCTCCATCCCACTTTCCAGGGCCTACTAGGCGGTACTGGTAAGGGGTGCATGGTCCAAAGAACACTTCCCAGGCTAGTCTGGGATCCCTGAGGAACAGAAATGGGATGTTGGGCTTTGCGCCTATGCACGCAGCCAGCTCGTCCATGTAGCAGATGTAGTTGAGTTTGTCTTGACTGGTGTCTTTAATCACGCCCCTGTGAGGAAAGAAAACGGATGACTATTACCAACCACCCTCTCCCATGCATTGCTCATATTAAAAGAACCACCTTTCTCTCCCACTTTATTACTTCATTTTCACAGTCAAACTATGTTTGGGAAAGTTTCTGTGCTACAAAGGAAAAAAAAAAAAAAAAAAAAAGACAAGGAAACACCTACAGTGAGTATATGTAAAATTATTCTGTGAAAGGAGGGGTTGGAAGAGAAGCTCTCGGTTCTCCAATCTGATGTGAAGATGCGATCTAACCAGTCCAAATGCAGGAGGTGTTGATGAAAGGGCCGCTCGCGTGATGGGGGCACCTGCCTTTTGAGTCTGGGGCTAATTGTGAGTCAAGCAATGCACACTTGGTAGGTCCAATCTTGACACAAATAGGAACACAGGATAAGCGAAGTCTTTATCCACAACCGTATCTCACAGTGAATTTTCTTGGTGTCCTAAAGTCATTCCACAGACAAACAAACATTGCAAGCCACTCTAGGTGCCAGTTTCTAACAGTGAGTAATACACAGTCACCCTTGCTGTCCGAGTTTACACTCTATGGGGGGAAGCAACAGAGTACGAGAAACTCAAATGGATCTATCTTGTGGTCCACAAATCGGGGGCTATGAGAGCTACAACGGAGGGCCACTGCAGGAGGGGAGGACATTCCCCTTTTCTAAAAGGTTGTCAAGGAAAGCCTCTCACAGGGGTTACATTTGATTTTTTAAAAAATGTATTTGGCACATGGTCTCACTATGCGGCTTGGACTCATAGTGATCATCCTATTTTCAGCCTCCCCAGTGCTGAAATTACAGGAGTGTGCCACCATGCTGGGTCTCTGTTGCTGGCTCAGTGTGCCCAGGGGTGGAGCTGGCACAGTATATGGTGCTGGGGATCGAATTCCATCCCTGAGTTTGCTTAAGCAGGTCCTCAGTCTTCTGACATTTGAATAGTGTGAGCCAGTGGATGCCTGGGGAACACCCCCAGGCTAGTGCCGAGGCCTGTATGAGAAGGCAGAGGCTGGCGTGGCTGAGGCAGGTGGGTGAGTGGACAAGAGTAGGCCCTGAGGGTGATGGGGACATACAGAAAGCTCAGGGTGGGGGCTGCAGAGGCTGGAGAGAGGCTTCTGAGAGCTTGGTGCAACTGCCTGGCTTTGAACAGTGATTAGCATAGTGCAGCTCTCCCTGTGGCCATGCTGAGACTGTAGAAAAGGCGAGGAGAAAGTGGGAGACCCATAAGATGTGGCAGTGAGTGTCCTGATAGTCTCAGCACGGGTAGCAGCAGGGGTCTGGAGAAGTGTTTGAATTCTGGATTCATTTGGAAAGTAGAAGCCAACAGTATTGCTCATAGAGGAGACAGTGTGAAAAATATTAACTGCAATGGGGAAAGCAAAATTTCAGACTGGTTGGGTTGAGAGAGGGTGTCAGGGGTTGTTTTTTAGCTAAGCATGTGCTTGTAGTCCCAGCTAATCAGGAAACCTCAGGAGGAGAACCACTTGAGCCTAGTTCAAAGCTAGCCTGGGCAACGCAGTGAGAGTCCAACTGAGAAAGAAAGAGAGAGAGAGAATGAGAGAGAGAGAGAGAGAGAGAGAGAGAGAGAGAGAGAGAGAGAGAGACAGAGACAGAGACAGAGACAGAGACAGAGACAAACACAAAGAGATCCTTTTCAGGAATGTTAACTTTGAGATGCCTATTATAGATCTCAGTGGATCTATCTATCTATCTATCTATCTATCTATCTATCTATCTATCTGTCTATCTATTCACCCATCTATCTCTATCTACTATATATATATCCTATATATCTCATATATTATTCATCCATCTATCTCTATCTACTATATATATATCCTATATATCTCATATATATATACATATATATATATATATATATATACACTATATATATATAGAGAGAGAGAGAGAGAGAGAGAGGGAGAGAGAGAGTTGGAGCAGAAATGTGGCTCTGGAAGATTGAGGGATTGAGGTTGGGGACACAGTTTGTGAGCCACAAGTATATAATGGAATTAGAGCCACTGGATGAAGTCACAGCACTGTGACTGTAAACAGACATGACATTAAAGACTGGGTCTCACCAAGCTTTAGGAGTGAGGAGGAGGAGGGGATAGCAGGAGACACTTCCCATCGTTCTAGGTGGGAAGAGGATAGTCGGAATGATTTCGTGGGGTCACATGAAGGCAGGATTGTTATCTGCAGGGGGCCAGATTCTGTGTCTCACTGAGATGCTCTTGTACCTTCTAGAATGTGCCTAAGCCTAACTGATGACCGAGTTAGGACTAAGCACATAGTATTCTGACTCAGTGGAGAGTCGTCTCCAACTTCCATAGTGCTGCTCTAGGAACAGCTTTGATACTAGGAATCTTTGTCTTTTGCTTTTTTGGTAACAGTTGATTGACAAGTTCTCTCTATAGCATGCTACATGTTATACCTTTTAATGAGCTGCTCCTTTCTCACCCCACTGGCCATCAGTTTCTGCGACGGAGGTATCTTGCAGAGCCCTGTGAGAGAAGTCAGAACCAGAAGCTTACACAAGGCTTCTCCCTTCTTTAACTTCCTTTTTATACTCTCCATCTTCTCATTTCCGCTCTCTTACTGTTCCAAGCTCAGCACAAAGCTTAGGGTGGAACTGGAGTGCACAGGTAACTTTCTAGAGCTAAAACTTCCCTCCTAACTCACTTAACCAGGGAACACCACTGCCAGATTGTCAGACGGATGCCTGATGGTCCAGCCCTTGGCCTGTGCCACAGAAAACAGACAGCAGCATCCGCTCTGGCAGCTGGGGTGGTCTCGACCTCTCCATGTGGGTTCATGTTTTCTCTCATATATACACATGCACACACAGAGAGAAAAAGTAATATATATATATATATATATATATATATATGCCAATATATATGTTCACTAATATTTATTGCTTAAATAGAAACACTTAAAGCGATCCTATTTTTAACTCTCTTTGGACATCTTTGGCTTTGCTGTATGAGCAGCCTCAGGTGTGGAAGGTGGTGGGCTTGCTGCGGCTCTTACCGTCTCTGTCCTCTGCGCTGCTCCCATGAAGAGCCATTTCTTCTAACTTTCCCATCTGCACAGTCTCAGCATATGGCTTTGCATTTTTAAATACTAAACTTGGTTCTTTTCTTAGCAGATGGGACTTTGGCCATTCTCTGCAGGTGCTCAGCTGTTCCAAAGTCTAAAATCCCATTCTGTCCTTTGGCTTCCTGGCACCCCCACACTCCGTCTTACAATGTGGACCCTGTCCTCTAACTTGCCCTGCTTCCCCTGGGTCATCGTGGCCTTTCTAGTCCACTGAGTCTTACCAGATACCATGTGCCAAACTCAGGCACAGGTCTATTGTCCGCAGGGGGCAGGTCTGACTCAGCCCTGGGTGTACTTTCAACTGGGGCCCGTTGATCCTAAAATAAACTAGCAAGACTCGGCTCTGCAGAGCCTCTGAGAAGTTCTTCCTCGGAGCCTGCAATTACTCATAGATTACAGTGTGATCTAATCAAGCTTTATTTCATCAGCTTTATCATTCCAATAAACATGTTACAGCTCATCACAAAATACTTATGAAAGCCAGGTACTTAAAAGTCTTCTGTGAGTTTAAGATAATGGGAAGGTGTTGTGAAAATACTGTAATTGACCTTAAAGAAATACAAATTTATCATAATTTAATGAAGGGGTGAGAATTTTTTTCTGTAATGTAAATAAACTGAAGATTTCCTAAGTACTTCTTTTCTCTACTGAAATAGTATGTTTGTGAATGTAGGAGAACATGGATTTTTAAGTACAGTTGATACCTGTTACATTTATACATTGGGATAGAATTCAACACTAATTAGTACTGTCTTAATGGCATTTATAAATTATTGGTAATGACTTTAGTCATTGAAGCCAGTAGATTGGCTTAAGTTTGAATGCAATATATATATATATATATATATATATATATATATATATATAATAAAATTATTTTATTTTTCATGTTATGGCCGCCTCAGCCTGCTCCGGGGGAGGTGCTGGCGCAGCATGTGGTGCTGGGGATTGAACCTCGGTCCTTGTGGTTGCCTAAACTTGCTTAAGGAGATGCTTTAGACCGCTGAGCCATCTTACCAGCCGTGCAATTTATATTTAAAAATAATATGACTACAATTCTTTAAAATACCTCCTAGCCTAAAATGTGCCCTACTGTAGGGAGCAGGATAGGAATGACAGCGGTAAGAGTAGCAGGATCTGTTTCTGAGCATTTATGATGTCTCTAGTAGTTTCCTAATTTGCACACATTCTCTAGTTCCTAAAGATTTTTGGAAAGAGGGTTTATTATCCTCATTCTTCAGCTGAAGCAACTGAGATGGAATGAGGGCCTCACAAACCTGGCGAATGTCCAAGCTGGGGTTGGACCCTCCTGGCTGGCTCCATGGCTGGACTCTTGTAGCAACTGACACCAGGTACTGTCTAGCACCTGAAATATTTTTAGGTGTATCTCTTTAAGAGGCTCTCAATTAAAAAAAGGTTTTCATCTGTTTGCCTATAAATTTTACTCACAACACACATTTTGTCCATATCTTTTTAAAGAAGCAACATAAAGTTCTATAAGTAGTCATAAACAGAAAGACTTTCAAGTAAGCAGTCTAGAGCAGAGCAGGATCTGAAAGCTTGAGGATGAATATATTTAGTCAGTTTGAAAATTTTGATTACATTGTGTTGCCCAAATTGATTCCCATTACCAAATTAAAAAAAAAAAAGAAAGGAAAAACTCTTCTACAGAGTCGGAGTAACACTTCCACACCTGTTATAAGGCTACCTAAAATTGCTTGTTAAATGTTTCCCAATAGTTTATATTCCTTAGCTCACATCTTACTTTAGCTAAATGGAGGGCACTAAGGTTAGGATTCAGTTGCTCAGATAGAGCAGTCACTAGGGTCAAGTTACCTTTGAAGACTCTTGTGGCCCACCGGGCTTGGAGCTCCGTGCCTGCTAAGATGGACCCCGTAAGGCTGATAAGGCCAATGAGGGCCAACGTTGTTTTTTCCAGAGTTGGAGGAAAGACCCGCTTGTATAGGTATATCTTTTTTGTACAAAGACTTCTGAGAGGTTCTTCAAGAAAGGGAAAAGAAAATGTATATCCTGTGGCGAAGATCACAATATCAACATCTGCTTCCACTGTCCCATCCTCAAAGACGGCAGAGGTCTCTGTAAACTCCTTCACGCTGCTTTTCACAGTGACGGTCCCACAGAGGATGCAGGTTGGCAGCTCATCGTTCACAATAACTTTCTTCTTTTTGCTTTAGCATGTAGGAAAGACACATTCACTATACTTAACTATATCTATGAGCTACTTTAGCGAGCTATTTATTCAGTTGAGGAAATTATTGGCCAAGCCAAGAAAATAAATTAACCAATGTCTAATTCAAATTTGTCTACCTTAGGGGCCAGGTGGGATGGCTCAGTGGTCTAAAGCGCCTGCTTGGGAAAGCTTGGGTGGCTTCAGGGACCGAGGTTCCATCCCCTGTACCACATGCTGTGCCAGCCCTGCCGTCGGGGTGGGCTGAGCCGGCCATAAAAATGAGTGAATAAACAAACAAAAGTTCTGAAACAAGAAAAAAAAAATAAAATTCTTAGACCCCCCCCCCCAAAAAAAAAGCTCCCAAAGTTGTCTGCCTGATTTCCTGTGTTCATGTTCTGTTTTCTTGCTCCCAATAAAAGGCAGGTGGAAAATGACCCTATTGTTTTCTGACTTGATTCACAACTGTGTTTCTCTTGGAAGTAATTTATTTTTTATTTTTTTATTTTTATTTTAGTACAGGGTCTACAGGCTCTACAGGGTCTCATTGTGAAGGCTGGACTCGTAGTGATCTACCTGTGTTCAGCCTCCCAAGCGCTGGGATTACAGGCACATGCCACCATGCCTAGTCTGAATCGCCATCTCAGCAAGCCCTGTGGAGGGGCTGGCACAGCACACTGGGGATCAAACCCCAGCGGCTGCATCTGCCTAAGCAGGTACTTCAATCCGCTGAGCTAGTTGGCCAGCCCTCTTGGAAGGAATTCTGCACAATGTTTTTCTTAACGTGTTAGGATGAGAGCATGCAACAAAACATTTGATTATGAATTAAGTTTCATATCACCTAGGCCTCCAAGAATGACATTAATAGAAAAGGGAATTAACAAGAAGTTCTTTGAAAAAATTTTAAAAACTGAATCTATTTACACTGATAAATATGTTTACTGTAAACATCATTTTACCTACAGTATATCTAATCATGAGACTAATGTATAGAGCTATAGTCTCTATACCATTTGCAGGTCAGATATGCTTTGCCATATGCTACCTTTCTCGAAAGGTAGAATATATCTTGTGAAAGAATACTTAGGTGGCATATAATAGAAATCAAACTTAATGACCTTTTATCCACCAAAGTTTCCCCCTTTCTTTGCAGTCTGAAACTCTAGACAGAGTTAAATCAAAATATAGCATTTTAGGAATTCTTATTCTATATTCATACCTCTAGTCACTGAGCTAAAGTAGCATGTATTGTATGTAGATTAGGGAGAGCTGATTCTCCACACTCACTGATGCTACAGTGTAATTGTATTCCTAGATGGTAGCACTTTCAGGATTCTTTAGGACCAATTTAGATTTTCTGATTTCTTCACAGTGATAGTGAGTGATGTTAGCTTTCATTTTCTTCTGGCCTTGTAAGTGAGTATTTCGCTTACTAGACAGAGAGTGATTCTATTTGAAGAATTGCTGTGGTCTTGAGAGGACCCTGGTTCTAGGGAGAGAAGTTTGCAAAGGGGGAGATAGAGATTGTATTACAGGAAATTCTGAGTTCTGAATAAAATAGAGAAATAGCAATTAAAATTTCCTAAGAAAAATGGCAGTCAAACTTCAATGAGAAGCCACCTTACTCCATGTGGAATGGCTATATTAAGAAAGAAAACAAATGAAAAATGGAAAATTCTGATGAGAGTAGAAGAGAGTTTTTATAGATTACTGGTGGGAATGTAAATGAGCCAGTTGGGAGAACAGTATGGAGGGTTCTCAGAAATCTCAAATTAGATTTCTATATGAGCCAGTGATGTTGCTTTTGTGTACAGAGCTAAAGGAAATGAAACCTCTGTACCAAAGTGATGCTTGCATTCCCATGTTTTATAGAAACCCAGGTGCCTGTAAAGAATGATAGATAAAGAAAGTGCGGTGCATATGCCCAATGGAGCATTTTCAGTCTTCAGGAAGGAAATCCTGTCATTGGCAACAGAATAGATGGAACTGGAGGATGTTGTGTTAAGTGAAACAAGCCAGAAACAGAGGACAAGTACCACAGGTTCTTATATACAGACGCTAAAACTTGAATAATGAGTATTGGCAACAGGGAAGGGTGTGTGTGTGAGGGTAATGCAGCAAAAAGTGGCTGCATCTGACCAGTGCATGCACAGGCATGTCACATTCGACCCTGCTCATAAGCTCCACTAATACATGTTGATAGAAAATAGAAACTTTCCAATTCAAGATAAATGTTACCTCTTTGCGATACTTAATCCATAATTCTCATGGTTAAATCTTTTATTCATCTTCCTCTCTTGTGTCCAGTTTAGGACACATGAGGGTACAACTTGTGCAAACAAATTACTGCATCTTCGTGTTTTCATCATGTTATTAGGGTATCCTTCATCCGAAGAGCGGCCGCTAACCCAGGTGCCAGTTCTGGTACTAAGAAATACCTGAAAGATAAGAAGAGAAGGATACATACATGTCCAGTACTTGGTGGTACTGGTCTTTCATGATTTTTCATATGCTTTTATATCATTTCTGTCTTCTGATAACAGAGAATTTTTATGAAATTGTTGATATATATGCCGCTATTATTTGAGAAAACATTTTACATGATTTATGCACGTTAAGAATTTTCATTATGGGGGGGCTGGGGAGATAGCTCCGAGCACAAGTGCAAGGTCGTGAGTTCGAACCCTGGTCCCACAAAAAAAAAAAAAAAAGAATTTTCATTATGTTTACAGAATTACATAAATAAAGTTATATTTGTAGGTATATGTGTTGATTTGGTAATTCTTAATGCAATAATATGGGATTTAAAGTAAAGGTTAAAAAATTGGTTTTACTTGAGTTAATTACAAATATACTTTTTTCTGGAGCTAATTATGACCCTTTAATTCATGTTAAAGTCAACTACCAATTTTATGTTTGGGCTTTCTGAGGTCATTATGTATAATTGATTAAATTAAAGGGTGCTTTTATCTATCTATCTATCTATCTATCTATCTATCTATCTATCTATCTGCCTATTTAGCTATCTATCTTTTATTCATTGCATCCAGGGCCAAGATGGCACACCCAGCATGTGGGGCTGAGGATTGAACTCAGGTCCTTGTACTTGCCAGGTCAGTGGTTTTTCCTCTGAGCTATCACTCCAGGCCACAAAGGGTGCTTTTATATTGAGGTACAAATTTTATTTCAAATAGAAAACTTGCAGACATGTGGAAAACAACTTCTGTTTTTAATTTTTTTTGTTTTTTTACTAAAATGACAAAAGAAAGATAACTGTCCCAGTTTCAGCAACTGTCTATTATTCTTGAAGCACTACTGATAAATGCCATGTGCCTGGGATTCACCAAGTGTTCCTACCCTCTTTCCTGGAGATAGTTTGGTTGTATAAAGTGTGGAGGGAAGACCAAGAGCGGTTTGGTCTTTTCTTTGTTTTTGTAAACTTTATTTATTAATTTTATTTTTGTATTTGGTACAGGGTCTTGCTATGCAGCTTAGAACTTAATTGATTCTCCTGTTTTAGCCTTCCCTGTACTGGGATTATAGGCATGTGCCACCATGCCTGGTTTCGGTGGCTAGCATGGCTCATGCAGGATTTCAGGGCTGGCACAGCATGTGATACTGGGGACTGAATCCAGGTCCTTGTGCTTGCCAGACAGGCGCTTAGAGTGCCAAGCTACCTCTTCATCCCTGAGGCATTTTCATGTTTTTTCCACCTACTGCACATCAGCATTATTTAGCAACTCGCCAATGTGCTCGAGAGTCTCCTGAGTCTGTCTCTCTGTAGCCACTGCACACAAAGAGAGGAACGGTGGCAATGACTCAGAAAGGCCGTACCTGAGCTGCTATGCGGCTGAGCTCCACCGCGATGTCTCCTCCGGTGTTCCCAAGGCCAACCACCAAGACGCGTTTGTCCCGAAAGGCTTCCGGGGTCCTGTACTCTTGGCTGTGCAGGATCTGCCCTTTAAACTTATGGATTCCTGAAGGGGAGGAGAGGATCAGACAATGTGAACTATTTAAGCTGAGCTTCCCCAGGGTGCAGGGTTAGGGTCTGTGGAAAAAGGAGAGTACCAGTAATATGGCGTCTCTTTGGCTCTGGCCCTGCCATTTGTTGCAGGTTGTAAGACAAGCTTGTGATGAACCTGGGATGCAGTGATCTTGGGTACAGATTTGGTGCTTTCTTGTTAAAACATAGTAAGTCATACATTCTGTATAAGTATTCTTTTTCAAAAGTAAACAATGCGGAAAATCAAACTTACTGCAGATAATAAAACACATCACATACACTATAATGAACAACTAGGACAAGATGTAGATTATTTCTAGTCTTATGATACCCCTCCTATATTAAATTTCATATCCAATCATGAGTTCTCTCATGGTCCCTACAATCTTAAATTCAGAAATATATTCTTTTACATATTGAATAAGCATCTCAAAGTATAAAAGTGGGAAAAGTAACAATTGTAAATATACACCCAATATCAGAGCATCTAAATACATCAAGCAAATATTAAGAGGGCAGTTTCTTAACATCATATGATTTGGAGGGTCCAAAATGGTGAGGTTAAAATGTCTGGGAGGTGGATGTTAGACAATTTGGTGAAAAGAAGTTTTAAAGTGACGGGCTATTTACTGAGTCACTGGCATGGAGTAAGTGTAGGTAGGTTCAGGGAAACCACTTTACCTTTTGATTCTATGGCAGACTGGCATTAGGCTTCTGCTTGCAAGGCTCTGATTGGAACTGCATGCAAGGGATAGTGGCTGTGCTTGCTAGGGAGCTTTGTCCACAGGTATCAGAGTGGGACACAGAGGTCAAGTGGACCGGATGATCGTCATAGGGGAGAAAGCTAGGATGATGTCCATGGAAAGGGACTGGTACAGCATGGCATATCATAGACCACGACACTCTGACAATAGTCATTTTGGAACTCATAACACATTTTCCCCATAGAAACATTACTGCAGGGGCCAGCGAGATAGCTTAGTAGTCTGAGGCACATGCTTAGGTAAGCACAGGGACAGGGGATGTGGTTTGATACCTGGCATCATGTGTTATGCCAGCCCCAGGGTGGGCTGAGCTAGACACGTGCACACACACACACACACACACACACACACAACATTATTGCAGAAGGTGGTTATATGTTCCTGTGGTCCCCAGGCCAGCAGCAAGCCTGAAGTTCAACCATCATCTAAAATGTTTCTTGCAAAATTATGGATGAAATCTTCATGTGATTCTTAAAAATATTTTTAAAAATTTTAAAAAGTATTTAGGACAGGGTTACAGGGTCTCATTACATAGATCAGACTCATGGTGATTCTTGTTTTCAGCCTCCCAAGTGCTGGGATTCCAGTTAAAATATTTTTGAATATATCTTATATATTTATGATTTTTTTTTGTCTTTTTGAGACATGGTCTCACTATGCAGTTCAGGCTGGCCTTGAGCTCACTTTTGTGGCCCAGGCTGGTCTCGAACTCACACTGATCCTCCTGCCGCAGCCTCCCAAGTGCTGGGATTACAGGCATGTGCTACCACGCCTGGCATATATTTATGATTGATTTAAAATTTTGTTTGATCTTTTTCTTACAAAAGTCTGAAAGTTTTAGTCTTTGTTTTTGAAACTTTTACTCTTGACAATCTTCCTTCCTTGTAAGTTCCTTCAGTCACTCAAAATACTTTCAAAATTTCACTTACTTATTTGCCTTCACAGCCACAAGCAAGAGACAGAAGAGCAGTTTTATGACAGCCCAATCATTTTCATTTGCCTAATTATATTTTCTGCAAAGCTGAAGCTGAGTAAATCTCATCTTTCTAAGTAATCAATTTGGACCCCAAATAGGAAGATTTGCCAATCATGTTAAGAATATGCTGTTGGAGTCCAAAGTATTTTTAGAGGAGAATTTCTAGAACTCCTTCTTATGGAGAGCACTGATCTAAGAGGAGTAATGGGTTATTATTGCGGTAGCTATTTTGAAAGACAAAAATAGTCCTTTGAGTGTATCATTTTTGGGCTACTTCATTTCAGAACCCTGTGTCGAGCTTCCTTATACTCTCAATCCCTTTAATTCCTTGAATTACTGGTCATTCTGGATTCAACTGACTCATCACTCAATCTCCAAAATCAAAATCTGTGTTTCACTTTTATCTATTACAGATCTGATAGTTTTGAGCCTTATTTAATCTGTGAACCTAAATTAGACATGCAAGCAAAGCTTAAGCACCAACTTTAAAACAAATAAATAAGACCTGGAACCCCTGCAGTGCTTTTCACCGTTCAATGTAAATTTGCAGATGGTATTCCTGAGAGCGAATATGAAGCTGCGTACAGTGATGGGAAGTTTCCAATTGTAAATCAGTAAATTTTCTTCCAGAATCACCCAAGATTCCTACAGGAATCTCGGCAAGTTCTCCGACAGGAATGACTCACCGGGGAAGGCCTCCAAAGGGAAGTGGGGAGTCAGGAAATGTCCAGTGCAAACCATGACAGCATCAAAGACAGCGCTGGTCTGCATGCCCTCTGTCTCTGTGACAACGTCCCACTGGCCCGTTTCAGAGAAGTCTGGACGCTTTGTTACACTGCACACAGTCGTCTACAAGTGAAGGACAAACATTTGCTTTCTACCAAAACCTTTGAACCTCATAGAATGACAAATATACTACTTATCAGTTTTTTAAAGTAGGCCAAGTCCTACAATAGGAGGTCCATAAATACTGTTTTACCATGCTCCATAAAAGTTAATAAACTTGTGCAAACTCTCAAAGATAGGAATATACAGACCAGAACCCACGATGTCTGAATCATGTTAATGGAAGGAGCCAATTTTCATTCTTGGTGAGAAGGAAATGAGTTTATGAGTAATAAATTACTCCCTTATTACAATTTCTGTGATTCACACTTGTAGCCAGTCTTTCCCAGTGGGTTTTGTTCTTTCCTTTTTTATCTCTTTTTGAGACAGGGTCTTACTATGCAGTTCAGGTTAAGCCTGAACTCACTTTGTAGCCCAGGCTGGCCCCAAACTTACAAAGTTCCTCCTGCCTCAGCTTCCCAAGTGCTGGGATTACTGTCATGTACCACCGTATCCGGCTTCCAATGGGTTCCATAAACAAAATTATGTTTCCTTTCTTCCACAAAAAATAATTTCATTCTCAATAATAGTTTAGCATTTAGAGGCAGTATCTTGAAATTTACTATTTTAATGATTTATGAGTCAAACATAAGCAGCAGGAGTAATGAGGCTTTATTATCTGCCTTATTCATGTGACCAAAAACAATCAAGAAAAATTTACTTAAACTGCCTGCTTCCATTAAGTTGTTGCATAACCCAGGCTCCAATCAGTAACCTTCCATAATACAAAGCTTCTTACCTGAAACTGAATGTATTTGAGGAGACCAAAGTGCTCAACAAATTCTTGGAGATACTCCCAAAATTTCCCATGGCTCATGTAATTGGGATAGTCTTCTCGGAAGGGAAAGTCACTGTAACACGACATTTCCTTGCAGACATTTGTCACTAATGATCTGTAGACCCTGGTCATCCCATCCTTGGGATCTTCCTACAGTGAGAGAGGAGTTAGTGTGACACGGTAGAGCAGACCTTAGGGACTCCTGACAGCTCCGCTGGAGGGTTTCAGGGCAGAGTAGCTCTTGTCATTTTATAGACTCCAGAAAACTCACTATTTGGTTCTCTTGGTAGAAGGACAGGGACTCATTAAAGAGATTGGAGTAATTAAACACAGTATCTTTCTAAAACCCTGGAAAAGGGTTAAGTGAAAATTAAATGAAATTTAATAGGTATCCTGAAGACTGTATTACCCTTGACTAATCTTATGAATGCAGGGTCTAAGACCCTTTTCCTTCTTCGTTGCCATGCCTACTTTCTCCCTCGTGCTCTTGAGGTCTTCTTCTTTGTCTCCTCTCAGGCAATGCCTTGCTGATTTTTCTAATCATTATCTATGTATACTGTCAATCCACAACATACCTCGGGGTTCCTTTCCATGATTCCTTAAAATACTGAAGAGTAATCCTAAGAACAAAGAAGCCCCTCTCTAATCTATGTCCTCTCTTGGCCCTGTCCCTCCCCATCCTATCTCAGGGCTTAGGCAAGAAGCAGCATCCGTTGACTGCCTCTTTTTTCCTATGGTCTTTGACTTATTGCATAGCCTTGAGCTCCACTGCTCAAAAGAAAACACAACAGAAAACGTATATACCTAAGGCTTCAGTGAATTTCTTGTGGCAGAAGCTAACCTCCTACTCTAAGTCTCTTCCTTAGCCCTGAGCTTCCTCAGGAACGTTTGCATGACCTACAGGATCTGCATAAGGCAGTTGTGGCTCAAGGCACTCTGGTCTTCTTCCACAAAATTGATTGCACTTAACGGCATTGATCTCTTTATCTGCATCTAATGGCCTGTAAAGAGGAGCGGGCTCCTATGTCTTGTGAATCACTGTGTCTTGACCTGAGAAAAGATATGCACAGGCTCAGAGCATGGAAATTAGTATTAGCATTGCGCATAATATATATGTGACTGGAAGACATTACACCCAAATTTTAATGATGCTGAGATGTGGGTGTTATTACTATAATTAATATTTTTAATTTTGTTTAATTAAATATTATTTTTTAAAATATAGAAAATGTTTAGTTATTTGTTTTATTTATTTATTTTTTTGCAGGACTGGGGATTGAACTCAGGCCCTTGTGCTTGCCAGGCAAGTGCTTATTCTACTGAGCTATTTTCCCAGCCTACAAAATGTTTAGAATAGGAGAAAAGAGTTAAACCAACTGCAGGGTCAAGTATAGCAGAAGCTACACAAACTAGATTCAACGTTTTATTAGCAGACTGATTCTTAGTTACTTCATGAAGCTCACAGTAGATCAGAAAGAAGTTTTATTTTCCCATCAAGGGCGCTCTGATGCTAGGGTACTGACTCTTCCGGCCTGTGCACTTCAGCTTGCTTCATCCTCTTTGCCATTACTCTGAGAGTCAGCAGGCACCATCTTTCTCACAAGAGCTTCCCACACTCACACAGGCTGAATGGGTGCTGCTCTTCTGTCCCCTGAAGCTCTTGGTGCCCTTCCTGCCTGATTTCCATCGCCTGACACCTTCTCCTCCCCTTGCTGGGGCAGGACCCTCCATTCCCACTGAGCACCTTGCTGCCTCTCCTAACTAGCACCCGTCCTGGCCGGAGCAGATGGCACCGCACTGCTTCCTGCTCCCTTACTTGATGCTCAGGGCACCAAACAGCTGGCTCAAGCAGTACCGTCCTTTCTACTCTATATTCTCCTGAAAGAAGAGCTGCTCAATTCCTGAGTTTTTTTTCTATTTTGATATTGCGGAAACTCTCCCCACCCACCAGACCTTTGAAGCCTGGGGTCCTGCATCATTGCTAGTTTTCTTCCTGAAGATCTAAACAAAGGTTTGGGGCTGCATCTCCCCTCTCCGATGCCAGTTTACATTCTCCCTCAGTATAATCTACTCCACAGTCATCGGGCTGTTCAGCTCTACTGATGCCGCACTCTGTTACTTTATTTAATTATGTCCGTGGTCCAAAAATCGTCATAACCTTCCATCACTGTGTTTGTCTGTGGGGCCTACCTCCTTTTTCCTCCCTCCTCAGCTTCCTGACCATCCCTGCCTATTCTGGAGGCTCCCACTTATCAGACTGCACCTGCACAGTGTCTGTCACTGTGCCATGCACCACACATTCTTGTGGCTGTCGTGAGCATCTCCCTCCCTTGGTCACCAAGGCAGGCTGAAGCCACGTGACCGGCCAGATTACTACAGGTGGGGATGGGTGCAGGTAAGGTACACACAGCAAACTTCCAGAGTCCCCCGAAGTTATCGCTTCTCTCAAAGCAGGTGGGCTCCAGGTCCTCATCCAAGCAGCATTTCATGGAGGACAGGCCGCTCACCCCAGCTCCGATCACCACAACTCTCTTGGCCATGGGCTGCTCTGTGGGAGGAAGGACAAGCAGCACTTCTTTCCATCACGAGGTTGGGACGGAGCCTGGCCACAGGCTTAGGTGGGGCTAGAGACCCTCTCCTTCCATCTTTGAGTGGAGGTGGAGCCACATTTTCCCTAAAAATGCAGGTTCTGAAATCAAGCTGTTCACTTGGGAGGCTGAGGCAGGAGGATCGATGTGAGTTTGAGACCAGCCTGGGCTGCAAAAGTGAGCTCAAGGCCCGCTTGAACTGCATAGCAAGACCCTGTCTCAAAGAGACCAAAAAAAAAAAAGAAATCAAGCTGTTTTGGTCTAAGTGTGGCTTCATGACCTATTCAGGACAATAAGCTGTGCAATAGGGGACTCATTACTGTTTACCTTCTGTGTGCCTCATCTTTCTCTCCAGTAAAATGGGGATAATAATGATAATAATAGTAAGAATGACAATGATAATTATATACTTTCAAGGATTAGTTCTGAAAACCAAATGACTCATATGTTGGAGGAATTTTAAAAGTGTGTTTGCTACTGTGTAGCAAGTTTCAATTAAAGGTAGCAATTATTGTTCTCATCCACTCTGGCCAGTAGCTTAAGCTCTTGGGGACGGATGCCCTCAGTATTACTGGGATCTTTTGCTGTCATCTTTTCTCTCTCAATTCTAGGAATTGCAGTCAATAAAAAGTGTAGCTTTTAACATTAACCCTTTTAAGTCAACATTACTTTTTTTTTTTCTCTTTTCCCCTTTCTTTTTTTTTTTTTTGAAAGTTGACATATTGCATATTGTCCTCACAATCGTTCTACAGAGTACAGTGTGTGGGCATGACCCACCTCCCTATTGATGTTGCTTAGAAAAAAAAAAATAGGAAAAGACTATACTACTCTTTGGACTAAGAGGAAGCAGATACATACACAGTCAAATGTTCTGTATTAATCTAAACTGATCTGATGATGAAAATATGTAATATAACCATTGTTAAATTTAAACAATAAAAATATTAAATTAACAAAAAGTGTAGCTTTTATCCAACTCATCGGTGGTTGTAAATAACAGCTGGTCTTGGCCATGTCCTGCAGAGCAGTGAGGACACCACATGCCACCCAGGGCTGGCATTCTTACCTTTGTACAGGCCAAGGGCTGACTGCTCAGGACAGAGTCTCGGAGGAACATCACGTGGACTCGCTGGAGTCAAGGGAGTTCTAGCAGAAATGCTGATGCCCGCGCTTGTCAGTAGGTGTCAGGGGCGCTCAGCCAGGTTTTTTTTTTTTTTTTTTTTTTTTCCTAATTTTTTCCCCCAAATCTCAGCATAGTGTTTGCCTGATCAGAAGGAAAACTCATTTAATTTCACTAAATCAGGTTTACATCATGTTGAGGCTCTGTATATGCCAAGTGCCTTTAGTTGTAAGTATTGTTTTCGCCATAGTTTTGCCCAGTTCAGAAAACATAGAAACAATAGTCGTCCTCAAAGTATTTGTGTTGTAAAATATACCTACAGTATTTGACTTTGTATTTGAAGATTATATATATATATATATATGATTATATATGATTATATATATCTATATATATGTTTTTTTTTTTTTTTTTAGGAGATGGAGCTGTGTAACTCCCACGTGGTGTCCCATGATCTGTCCCTTATCAGACTGGTATTTGCCTCTGGGAACCAAGACAGTAAATATATACTGAGCTTCTTGCACCAGCAAGTGGGAAGAAAACATCATCCTTTATCACGACCCAAGATGACGCTGCTCAGGAGAGGCAGAGTCTGCCTTGAAGGAGGGATCTGGGCTCTGGTACCTGGATGTGGCTGTGTTGTCTGTTCGAGAGCCTGAGATTTTGTCGGCTTCCTATCACTAAGCCTCTTCCTTCACCTTTGCTCAGCTTTGCCACCGCACAGCTGGAAATCTGTCCCTGTGACTGGACAGCTTTCCTCCTAAGCCAATCAGAAGCTCCAGGGGTAGGAGCAAGGTGGACTCACTGGCTACCGAGGGCAGGGAGGTCTTCTGCGCCCTCAGACTCTCCTGGACTCAACCGTGCTGGAGACTCGCACTGAGAATCCGAGGCATTTTCATGTGATGTGATGTGATGTGATGTGATGTGATGTGTGTGTGTGTGTGGTGTGCAGGCGATTGAACTCAGGACCTTGCACATGCCAGGCAGGCACTTATGCCACTCATCTATATTCTCAGCATTTTCTAGGGTTGCTGATTTCCAAATTACCAAACATCCTGTGATTTAAAAGGTTGAGGGGCCAGCGAGATAGCTCAGTGGACTAAAGCACCTGCTTAGGCAAGCTTAGGCAAGCTCAGGGACCGAGGTTTGATCCCTGGCACCACATGTCTCACCAGCCCGGCTCCCCAGGGTGGGCTGTGCCAGCCAGAGTGTGGGCATAGTGGCATATGCCTATAATCCCAGCACCAGGGTGGCTGAAAAATAGAGGATCACTATGAGTCCAAGGTGTATGGTGAGATCCTGTAATAACCAAATACATTAAAAAGAAAAAAAGAAAAAAAAAAAAGAAGGTTAAAATTGCCATACTGACTATTTTCATTGCCAAGTTTATACCGCTCCCTTTTAGTTGATCTGGGAGTCATTTATTTTAGAGAGTCAGGTGGTCTGGAAGGAAAATAAGCTTCGGCAACACCAGAACTGGGTTTGAACTTTGTGTTTGCTACTAACTAGTGCTATGAACCTAAAAAAGCTACTGCAAGTCTAGACAGACCACTCATAATATGAGAAAAATATCTGTTAAAGGATTTTGAGTATAAAACTAGATGGTATTATTTACATAAAAGTAGCTATCAATACTTATTTCGTGTTCATTCTCTAATTCCCTAGTTGTTCCCTTCTCTCTTTCCCTTCTCCCTAGAAAAGACAAAACATGTGGATAAATTACATCAGTATGTTTGGGAACACAGGCCAGGAGCCTAGGGGTTTTCCTGAGTTGAGGAGTAGGAAGTCTACCTAGTTTCTAACCTGAAAGAAACAACTTGGCCCAGCACAAACACTTGAACTTCTGGTCATTAAGTGAGGCCTTCTAACTGGGAGATCTCTGCCGTGCTCCATCTTTGTGACAACACAAAACAAGTGGTTGTTGAGTGCGTTGGGAAAGTGGGACATATGGTGAAATGAATGGGTTGGCAGGAAACGAACTCATGCAGCAGATGTGTGCTGGGTACCCCTAAGTGAACCCCTGAAATGACCAAGACACAGTTACTGACAAAAGTAATAAGGCTTTAGAAATAGAAAAAAAAATGAGTGTGACTGATATCCCTTAAGAACGCTGCTGTGTAGACAGAGGCTGACATACAGAGGCCCCGTGTGCTAAGACCTACAGCACAGCATGCTTGGGTACAAACACTTGCGGAGTCCCTTTGGCCCTGTCTGGAGTGAGCTGTTGGAAGAAAGAAGAACTGAGAAGAAATACCTTCGCTTTTAAATATGAGATTACACAGGCTGTAAACACAACGGGGAAGCTGTACTTTTATTTTATTTTATTTTTATTTTATATTTTTAAAAATTTTTATTTATTTATTTATTCTAGTTTCAGAACCTTTGTTTGTTTATTTACTCATTTTTATGGCCGGCTCAGCCCGCCCCGAAGGGCAGGGCTGGCGCAGCATGTGGTGCCGGGGATTGAACCGCAGTCCCTGAAGCTGCCCAAACTTTCCCAAGCAGGCGCTTTAGACCACTGAGCCATCCCGCCCGGCCCCGGAAGCTGTACTTTTAAAGTTAATCCATACTCGGAGCCCATGAATTTCTGAATGGGAGCAGCCATATTAAGACACACTTTAAACCAGTAAGGACAGGTTGTGAACCAACTGGTAGTGGAGATTTCTGAGTCCCCTGTGCTGCTTCTATAAACCAGTAGGTAGAAGGGCAACTCTTTTCATTTCTCTATGCTACTTTTTTTTCATTAAACAGAGCTAACATTTCTGTTTCTTTCCTTTTTTTTAGCTTGCAAAGGGTTTTCTTGGATCTGAATAATAATTCATTGATGACAAGTAAACATAACACAATGAAATCATGGATTCTAAGGTGGGAGGGAAGACTACAGTTTTGAAGAGTTGGGAGCAGGTGAGGTGGGGTTAAGTTCTTTAAGGGACTGGGGAGATAGCTCAGTGGAATAAGTGTTTGCATGGCAAGCATAAGGTCCTCAGTTTGATCCCTGGTACCACCATAGCAACAACAACAACAACAACAATAACAACAACAATAAGCTCTCTGAAAACTGTAAAGTGTAGTGCAAATAGTAAAGTACTTTGTTGCTTAAGGTTTGCTTATAGCTGGTCCCTTGGTAGAAGGGAATCCTGAAGAACTAGATCTTTCTTTATAGTTTTCTCCTCAGCAGTGGAGGAGATTCTATCTATCTATCTATCTATCTATCTATCTATCTATCTATCTACCTATCTATCTATCTATCTATCATCTATCTCTGTCATCTGAGACAGAGTCTTGCCAAGTGCTAACTTGCCCAGGGTGGGCTTCAACTCTGCCATCCTGCCTCAGCCTCCCAGGTTGCTTGGACTGCAGATTTGTGCTACCACAACCTGCATTTCATCAAGACCCTTACCCCAAACCTTTGCCTAACTAACTTGCAATCAGTTTTGAGACCCAGAAAGACACTGATGATTTGCAAATCATGGATTGTAATCAGTTATGATTCCAGTTTGGACGTTAGTCAGTTAATGTTTCTTATCATTAACCCACGCATGTTTTTATTTTGTCACCCACTCTGTGGAGTGTTTTCGTCCTCCCAATGCCTGGTATTATTTCATTCATGAGATGAAATCAGGAGTGAATGTGGAGTCATGAAGGACTGCGATTCTGTTACCCTCACTGACCTCTTCCTTGTGGGTGAAGTAACTTTATGCTCTTACAATTTCCCTTTGCTTCCCAAATTCTTCTCATAATGCTGTTGGCTTTACCCAACTAAGAGGATCCAGAAGAGAATCATGCTCCTCTTCAAGTTACTCACAATCCAGAGAGAGAACCTCTAGAGTCTGCAAAAGCATTTCCCGGAAACATTTCAACTTTGTAAAAGTCACAGGCCACTTACCTTGTCAGCATAGAGCAGACACTCGCACTTAATTCCCAAAGCTCGAAAACCCAGAGATAGTGCTTCTCTGTAAACAAACATAAAACGCTTGCAGTCTCAATTCCTTGGTGTGAAAGAAAAATAAACAGACCACCGATTTCGGTCAAGATGGTTTCAGTTTAAAAGCAACACCGCTGGTTTCTCCTGGTGTGCAGGTGACAGATGTTTTCTCTCTAAGGAAA
The DNA here is from genome assembly GCA_004027025.1 of Myocastor coypus. Classification (NCBI taxonomy): domain Eukaryota; kingdom Metazoa; phylum Chordata; class Mammalia; order Rodentia; family Myocastoridae; genus Myocastor; species Myocastor coypus. Next base: position 1,260 of record PVJA010020366.1, on the reverse strand, counting down.
AATAGTTGTGTATGAAGCAGAAGTTGATCCTTTCAGGGCCTGCGGGCTGGGCTGCTGGAGCGGTTAGAACACAGCTTCCTGATTGGGAAGAAGTAATTCCTGTTCTCTTCCCACCCTCCTAAACGTCAGAGTTAGGGCAAAGCCCCAAAGTTGAAGGGAAGCACGTGATAAGTCATGCTGTTATTATTGTGGCCTGTAGAGGGAGCCATAGCACAGGCCTCGGAGGGAGGTAGACTGCTTTTGGAAACTTCAAACTTGCATATTGTCCTCTTGAATCATCAAAGGAGCCGTCAAAAAGAGAAAACAGTGTGGGTGACTTGGTTCTTCCATGTGTGAGGTTTTTCTCTTCCAAAAATGTGACTTCAATATTCAAGATTTACAAGGAATTTAAGCAATTTCATCCTTCACAGAGGGAGTCGGTATATTGTATTTGAGAGAGCATACAATTACTCTTAGATATTCACCTGGGGCACGGAAAGAAGCAGAAGTAGTAAAATAAATTAAGTAGCCTCCTATTTATTTATTTATTTTTTCTTCATTAAATCCTTAGAAGCTAGCAGGACAGGCCCTCTCAGGTTTTGTGTTTAGCAAGGTTTTCCAGCATGGTTCGTTGAACAGATTCTGAGCCAGGAGACAGAAATGCAAACGTAACAGAAAGGAAAACAATGGCTGGGATCTGACCGGAAAGCGCAGCTCAGTCTCTTCAGTTAGATAAAAGTTGCAGTTAGAGAGCCTGAGCCCAGCATTTTGGACTCTTACACTCGAATTTGCTAATTCAGTTTTAGCATGAAATCTGTTGTTGATAACGAAACATTGTTTTTCTTTTGAAAAAATATCTTGGCTCCAGAAGATATTTACGGACAGTTAGGGACAGTTTTCATCAGTGAACCCTGATCTAGCTATCCCTCCTTCACATTCTTAGTACTGCAGTAATACAAATTACCATCTAGGAAGTTCCTGGTACCTTCTCTTTTTCTCCTTCTCTGTTCCTACACATTTCCTTTTGCCAAACATTTAGAGTAAAGTGCAAACCCCAGGATGTCATCCTGATTTCACCATGTATCACACAGAAAAGACACACACTCACACACTCATGGTGGTGCTACAACGCATGAGAAAAATCCATAAAATTAAATGGTATAATCCCATATAAACTTGATTATCAGGACCGGTGAAATAGCTCAGCGGTCTAAAGCACCTGGGGCCGGGCATGGTGGTGCACGCCTGTAATCCCAGCACTTGGGAGGCTGAGGCAGGAGG
>PVJA010020365.1:0-37103 GCA_004027025.1 Myocastor coypus | reverse complement strand
TCCTCCTCCTCCTTCTTCTTCTTCTTCTTCTTCTTCTTCTTCTTCTTCTTCTTCTTCTTCTTCTTCTTCTTCTTCTTCTTTCTTCTTCTATGTATCTTATCACAGGTTATCACTATGCAGTTCTGACTTGTATCGATCCTCCTGTTTTGAGCCTCTCCCGCTGGGAATTACAGCTATGTGCCACCATAGCATGTCCTGTTGGCCAGTTCAGCGTGCCAGGCCAGGGGCAGGGCCAGTGTGTCAGGTGGTGCTCAGGATGGAACCCTGATCCCTGCACTTGACTAAGCAGGAGCTTAGTCTGCTGAGCTATCTTGCAGGCTCCAGGATTCTTCTATTGAGATATGCTGTGTGGCCAGCTACTCATTCCCACAATTGTCATTCAAAGATATTTCTAGCTTTACACTTTCTCCATAGTAGTTACCTAAGGGGCTTGTACTCTGTGGAAAGAACCCATGCTGATGGCCTCTCCTGACTCCTTCTGACCTGCTCTCTCCTCTGCTTTGGACCTCAGACAATTGGCCACAAAATCCTGTCTCAATCAGACTCCTTTGTTATTGTCTTCTGTGTGAGGTAGATCAGAAAGTGGGAAGACAAAGAGACTAGCATTTTCTTCCCCTGGTTTCTCTCTACTGGACCCCATGTTATAGGTGTCTGCTTTTTTTAACGGAATATTTTTTTATTTTATTTTTTATTTATTCATTTTTTTTCTTGTTTCAGAACTTTTGTTTGTTTGTTTGTTTGTTTTATTTTTATGGCTGGCTCAGCCTGCCCTGAGGGCAGGGCTGGCGCAGCATGTGGTGCCAGGGATCAAACCGCAGTCCCTGCAGCCACCTGCAGGTGCTTTAGACCACTAAGCCATCCTGCCGGGCCCAACGTAATGTTATCTATATCCAGTCAAACCCCTTTTGGGTTTTTTCCAAATGCGTGCACCCTTGTAAACACCAACATAATCAAGAGAGATTGCATGGCCATGAGGCGTTGCTATGAGTTCCCTCTTGCAGTGAAACTCCACCTCCCCAGCACCAGGCAACCACTGATTTGATTTCTGTCATTGTAGATTAGTTTTAACTTTATTAGAATTTAATATAAATGGAATCAGAGTATGAACTCTTTTGTTCCACATAATTATTTGGAGATTTATCTATGTTGTTGAGTCTATCAATAGCTCATTATATTTTATTGCTTTGTAGTTGTATTCCACTGCACACCTATCACACAAAAGACCATGGCTCTGCTCTAAGTTCCTTTTCTATAGGTCGCATGCTCCCCCCTACAAACATGTTTTTGGGGTTCTAGTGAGTTAGCTACCCACTTTGTGAACAGTCCCTTCAACTCTTTCTCTTGATCACTTGAGGATATTTGTCTCTCTCCTCTTAACTGACATGCCATTACTTAGGAAATACAACATCCAAGTGAATATGATCTTTTTCTGCCCCAAGGAGTGTACGTTCTTTATAGGCAGTGACTTGGTCTATTATGTGCTTCTATAACATGACACCATGGGTTAGAAAAAGTGTAAAAAAATGAAATGTCTTTCTTACAGTTTTCAAAGTTGGCAACCTGAAGATCAAGATGTCAGTTTCAGCTGACAGTCTTCTTGTGGTGTGTTCACATGGTCAAGGCAGAGAGAGACAGGCAAGAGATAGAGGCACATGGCGTACGGGCTCTTTCATCAGGGCCATCATACCATTAATGAAGGAAAGATCCAGGTAATAGTCAATAATTGCTTATTGATTCACACTGGAAACCCTCGAATTCTGCAGCCGCTGTGCTCAAACTATAGTAGCCAGTATTGTGTCATTCTTTAAGAAGTCCTTCTGTAGCAGAGAGAAATCAGACTCTTTAAATTACAGAATGAAAGACAGGAGAAATATAGGGACCCCTGTCTCTTTACCAAGGATAGTTCACAAAACAGTAGACAGTAAAAGAATAAGAGCAGAGGAACCTCCTTTTCTCCTGGTTTTAGAATTGAGTCTAAATTGAGTCTAGAATTGAGTCTAGAATGCACATTTCCTTATTTAATAGTAGATTCTTTTCAGGCTATATGAGATAGATAAGTTAAATACATTTCAAAATATACAAAAGTATAAAGGCACAATAAAAACCATCCATAAGCCCACTACTTGAGGCCAACGAATTTCTCTCAAATATTTTTTTCTTTGATAATGATCTATATCCACTCTTTTAAGTAAAATGTAACACTGATAATAGTTCTACTTCCTGCCTTTTCTGCATCTATCTGTATAATGCAAGCATTTACATTATTGTTAAATACTACTTAAAAGCATTATTTTAGTGGCTAGCTAAATCTTACATCATGTCACACAGCACTCAACTACACCCCTATTGTTTGTGACCTGCTTCCAGCACAAATCTAAGTTTTTGTTTTTTTTTTTTTTTGACTCTAGCAAAAAATCATATCAATTTAATTTTTTAGATAAATAGAGAGATAGTGACCATAATGAAAGACATAGCTAGTGATTTGAAGAAAATACAAATTTTGTAAAAAGCAGAGGCACTTAGATGATAAAAACTATCAACCCTGCACATAGGAAAAATATGGAATCATGAAACAGATTCAGACCAATACACAAATCTAAGTTTTGCAGAAGCAAATAAAGTTTCACCTCCCTGGTGGGCCGTTATGATCACAATCTTTGACACGTGGGACTGGCCTGATTCCTAAATAGAGTTTAAAACCAGGGGATTTAATAATCAAGAGAAAGATGCTTGACAGCTAACGGAGGTGAACAGTCATTTAGGCGAATATCCACAGGCCTAATAAGGAAAATAGTGGGGTTCTCAACCTCCGTCTCTAGGTAACTTCAACAACCTGCCCTGATAAGGTTCAATTAAGATGGGCGGGGTCAGGCAGCTTCACAAGAAGACCATAATTCCTGCAATAACAAATGTCAAATGTTGCCACTCCAGCCATTCAGAGTGAATGCCTTGTTATTTGTGAGGGATTTAAGGGTGATATTTGTCAATGGGGGCAGTACAGACTTTTGAAAGTAATTAACTTTATATCCAAAAATAACTTTAATTGTTTAACCACCAGTGAGTGAGGCACCATGGGAGGGATGCACCACTTTCTTTGGAAATAAATCTGATTCCTTCAGTCTCTCGATTTATTTCTCCAGGAAATGTGTTATTGTCTTGTAAAATGGTCCACCCCTCCCATTATCTCCTAAGTAGCAGTTAGCTGGGGAGAAAACAGTTCTATTGATATATGAAGTTGGAGGCAGATGCCAAGCTAATTGATCTGACTAGGTTAAATGGAAGAAAATACTTCCAAGAATCAATAGAGGTGCTAATTCGGCTAATTGTTGGGTAGTGTTTCTTTTTTAAGCGAGCGATTTTCCAAATCGCTGTTTATCATGTTGATTTTCGTTTTTCCCCTGAGTTTATCAGTTTTAACTTTTCCAAGCATTGCATTTACAGGGTCTCTTAGTCCAAAACTTTTATTGCCAAGCTATTGACAGGCAGTTGTCCTCCATAGGATGATCGACAGTATAAAACTAGGCATTGAACTTTACTAAGATGACTCCAGAACTGATAACGTTCTACTGGTGACATCAAACACAAAAATAAATGATTCCGCTTGAAAAGAGTTGATGGACCAAAAAACAGAAGGCTTAGCCGATGATTTAAAGTTCTAAGCGTAACAGTAGACAGAGTAAAGATTAACGCCTTTCTAATTAAGGAACTGGAAAGAAGAATACAGTGGGAGTAAACAGCAAACTAACCGTTTAATTTCCCAGAGGTGTATTTGTGAAAATATCAATAGATATTGCTGAAGATTGACAGATCCACATGTTTTCAACAGTAAATCCAAAAGTGGAAGGCAGAAGGAGCACCAGGAAAGCAGACAGAATTTACATCCCTTTTCTTTAAGTTTTCTGCATGATGATTTTAAAATAATATTAGCCTAAAATGCTGAGGGCTCAGAAAGAACAGAAAGAAGATAAGAACAAAAAGAAAATCGTAGAATCAAAGTGTAAGGGCAAAATAAGCCTAAAGAACATCCTATTCTAGTTCCATTACAAGTCACAGACTAAGAGACAGGCGGTTGATAGTATCACAAATATTGAAACTGAAAAAGGACTAAAGGCACACACTCGATGGGCATGCATATTCCCTTGGAGCAGTATTCAGAAATTCCTTTTTCCTTGTCCCTGCCTCCTAAACTCTCTCAAGTCACTTTTCTGACGCTAAAGTTCTTTTAAGCATTTCTTGAAGTCTTCCTTTCCATCCCAAAATGAAGGATACCCTAGGGAAAAATTTACACATTAACCCAGGGTTCTGCCTGAGTGGTTTTGACCTAAATTGGAACAAAAGTTTAAGTGTTTAATATTAGAAGAGTACAAAACTCTGAATACTGAAATAGAAGAAGCTCCATCAATGTAAGTTCACAAGGGAAAAACTGGAGGTGTCAGATACAGATATTTTACACCATGACCATTTCCTGCTGTTGCCTGCTCTCTTCTGCCTTTCTCCATCTTCCTTGTTGCTTTGAGTGCAATGGTCCGTGCTAGGAGAGTTGTGCTCATGGTTAAAATCAGCACTAGAGTTAGATTTTCAAACAGTTTCTATCAGATTTGGGATGGAGACTTTGTTAGATCTCCCTGCTAGAATTTTTACTGTCATATTAGAGTATGATGAAAACTTCGAAACAACACATAGGCTGCTGGCTAACTTAGAAGAAAGAGAATGTTTGTGGTCTTTCTGCAGGCAGTCCACTGGTTGAAAGAATCTATGCAAACACCATAGCAACAAGAAATATCTCTCTGCAAGCAGTGTGTTGTCATTGTCGCAGACGTTGCCATTGTCATCATTGGCATTATTCCCATTGCTACCCTTGGGTTGTCATGTGGCCTACAATAACTTCTCAGAGTTACCGGCTTTTATATCAGACAGAGGCACTGGGCTTCATCGTGTCCACTTATAGAGTAAGGAGATACAAGTTTGGGAAAAGAAATAAGGCACAGTGGCATGCAGAGCCATAAAGAAGTACTAAGCAAACAGGAAGGTACTCACAAGTGACTCCAAGGCTGTGAGGTCTTTAAGGTCAAGGACCCCGCAGAGAATTTCACAAGCTTCTGCATATCACAGAAGTGCACAAAGGTTTTGTGATATCATAACTCAGAAAACAGGGCAAAACATACAAAATGATTATGACAGCATAGTGGACTCTGTAGGACTGCATGTGACAATTATGGGATGAGAACAAATAGCACTATGATTTTAGAGTACACCAGGCCCTTCAAGGAATTCTGGTCTAAAAATCTGAAGGTAAAACTTTCACTAGTTCTTGAATAACAAACCAAGTTTTGACAGATAGTGAAAAGGGGAAAGATAACTGAAAATAGGACCAAATATAATGGATAATTTTATCAGATATCTACAAGATCTCTAGATGTGACTACATTATAGTCCTTAATAAGTATTGCTTAGCTTTCCCTAAATCTTTCCAATGCATAAATACAACTCATTCAGACAAGGATTGCCAGTAAAACTCTCAGCATTGTCAGAGATGAACAAGAGTCTTCTGATTTGTCCCTGCCATGTGTAGGGAGGGTCACAAGTGGAAGAAAAAAGAAAAAGGAAGGCAAAAAACAGTAAAAGTAGACTATCCAGATAGCTCAGAGGATTAAAATGTCTGCTTAGGCACACACAGCAACCAGAATTCGATACCTGTGTGCAGTACCAACTCTGGCCCCAGAGCACGCTGAGACAGCGATTAAGACTGGACGTAGTAGTGCACACCTGTAATCCCAGGATTTGAGAGGCTGAAAATAGGTGGATCACTGCAAGTCTGATCTGTATAGTGAGACTCTGTAGACCCTATACTAAATACAAAAAAGAAAAAAAAAAAAAGACAGTGGTGGCAATGTAAACGAAGATAAAAGAATAAATAAAGTTAAGGGTCTAAAAAAGGGAAGAAGAGCAAAACAATAATAATAATAATAATAATAATAATAATAATAATAATAATTAGCAGACAAGCCTGGGCAAGGCAGAGGAAAAATGATAATGATAAAAGTGTCTATTACTACTGAGGTCCCATGAGGGTACCTATCCCAAATAGGCTGGCCTGAGATTGCGGTTATTAATTAGAAGCCAAGCTCTGACTCTCTGGTCGCTATTAATTGGTTAGGAAATCTTGAGCAATTGAATTTGCCTCCTATCAAGCTAACTCAATCTGTTCTGCTGTGCTGTCGCATTACCTATCCTGATCACTGCACTCCATGTTCGAAAGGCCCAAGTGCATGCGTATTACAAGAAACACTTTGGGGAAAAATCCAGCAGGTCGAGTATTAAAATACTGTGCATCAACCAAGCACCATGCAAGGTGTTAGAGGTCCAAAGATGAGCAAGTTGTAGTCACTAGAAAGAGCTCAAGGGCCAAGGATAGAAAGAAGATGTCCTAATGAGTGCATAGCTAAATAGTTGACAAATGTAATACGAAAAGTGCATTCCAACAGTTTGCAACGGTTAACTCTATCAAGAGAGATTAGGGAAAGGATTACAGGAAGTAAATGTACTACCTGTTTTATGAATTTTAAAGAAGGATAAAGATGAAGAAAAGAAAGTCAAGAAGTAAAAATGTCCAGCATTAAACCCACTTAATTCAGTATCAAAGGAACAATGTACCTGTTAATGTCCAACTTGTCTTCTCTGCAATTTTAATCAACTCTAAGGGATACTTGGGAGATTAAATCACCACCCATAAGCCCTTGATTTATCTGGAGAAATGGACTATTTGAACCTCTGTTCCCTGAACAGAACAGACAAGCCAATTTTGCCTTGAAAAAATCAACAGGTAGAGGCATAACAAAGGTCATACATTATGAGGCTGCAGATGGAAATTCTGCCTCAGCAGTTACATTGACACAGTTATTACTGTTATTACAGCTAAACCTCCTCATTCCGCTGACATTATTAACCAAGACAAACGTGGCCCTGCAGCTTTATTTCACGGGGCAGATCACCTATTAAACCAAGAACAACAGCATTGTCTTTTGCAGCACTTCCAAAATCGTTTTCTGCTTCTAAATGCTTTCCCAGGTTTCCCCCCCACACACACCCCTCACTCCCACCTTTAAAAGAAATCCCATTCATTGCCACAGATCATTATGCAGCCACGCTGTGTTTTGCATATCCCTGTGTACACCCACAGTCCTCACGCAGGTAAGTGGTGGATAATCGTGATCATCTATGAGGTCGTCAACACCTTCTCTGGCAATCTCATTTAGCGGCTCACAGAGTAAAGCAGTCCCTTAAGAAGCCTAAAATTTAAAAGGATATATTTTTTTCCTCCAACTAAAATTGTGTGCTTTGGATTACATGGCTAAATTTTATCCCAGAATTTAAGATTGCTACCTTAATCAAGAGGAAGAATGGGGCCTCAGCGAGTTATGAGTGACTTGACCAAAATTATTCAGCTATAGATGAGTGGTCAAAGAACATGACTGAGGTGATATGAACATTTTGACCTACTTACCTAGGGGAAATGATTGCTCTTTTTGAAACAGAAAGGCAAATCACTATTTGCTATGAAGGCGTACACCAAAATTCAAATACCTCCTTTTGCCTTATGAGGGTTGGGCTGTTTCTGCATGGAAACTTCCTTTCTTTAATTGTACCTTTCTTATTGCAACTAGCTTACTGAGTAAATGTAAATATCACGTGTCTTGGGTTCCTTTCAATCTGATATTTCTTTCTTATCAGAAGGAAACCAAATCCCTTCTAAATACTGATGTTGCTAGAACTGAGATTATTGGATATTTTTGACGGTGCCCTAGGTAATTTATAATTACAATGTGTAATATAAGTAAAAATCCAAACACAAATACAGCCATCATTCATTGTCATCTTCTGTTCTTTTATGAATAGTGACCTCATGACGCACAGTTCAACAAGAAGTGTGTGACAAAAATAATTCTTAAGAAAAGAAAAAGATTCCTTAGGTTTTATGAGATGATCAAGACCATCCAAGGAACTTTGCCATGTGTTTCAGGCTTTTGCACATCTTTCCTTGAATTTTCTTATTTAATAAAAAAAACCCATTATGGAGCAACAACAGAATGGCAGGAGTTGATATTCTAAATTGAAGAAGTTTGGGACCCTGACCTCCAAGGGGTCCTAGGGGTCATCTCCCCCTTGGCCTCTCAGGAACAAGAAGGGACAGTGTTTGGGTGCTTTCACCAGTCTGTGCATCCTTAGACAGATCTGAGGTCAGCCTCCCCAGCTCTCTCCCTATTGGCAAGCAGCCACCTGGCATCTCTTCAAATGAACAAGCTGCCTTTTCTTGCTACATATTGGTTTCTCCTCCATTTGAAAACAAAACTCTTTCCCCATCTGCTTGCTTCTGGGATCGCCATAATTGCATGGAGGATAATTGGCGGCAACTCAATCTGCAGAAAACCCTGTTGATTCGAAGCGCACTCTCAATAAACGTTTCTGTTTCATCATGTTTGCTAAGCGGAGCCTGTGTCCCAGCCAGCTCTACTAATGCAAGGATGGAATTAAGTGCAAGCATAAGAGGAGGAGGGGAAAGATCCAAAAATGCTTTGTCATGACTGCTTTGTTCTTAAGGGTCCTCTATTATCAGGGGACCCACTGACTTGCCTGGATTGCATCCCCTGTACTCATAAAGCATCCAAGTAAATGATGCCAGAGTAAGGTACAACCAATGAAACTACCAAGAAGAGGGCCATTTTCTTCATTCCATTTAACAACCTATGGCCCTGGACACCAAGGTACTGGCCTGGTCCACTCCATTAATAAAGAAGCGCTCATCACTTCGGCAGCTAGCATTTGCTTCTGGAAATGCTCTGTACCTACCATTTAAAAAGCCAGTAGAGTAAAATCTATAAGCAGGGAGCATCAACTCCCAGCAAGAAGGAGGCACAGCACTCATACGCCTGAGTTCTAATCCTGCCTCTGACCTTCAGCACAGTGTAACCTTGAGCATGTGCTCTGTGTCTCATCTCCACCATAGGAGTTAAGAATCACTTCTAATTCACTGGGTTTCTGTGAATAAGATTATTTATGTAAGGATCAAACCAGTATCAATGGGACTGACCTGGAAAACTTGGGTTTTGTGAGGGAGCTGGTACTGATCCAAGCAACATTTACTGAGCCTTTCCTATCTATCTGACACTGCATCCTGCTCTGCACACACAACAGAGAACAACGCAGGTGTGGTTTGCACAGTCGTGAATCATAGAGACTTGTAAGAGTGATAGACCATAAATAAGGAAATGAAGTATTCATAAGAAGATTTGAAGCAGCAATTGTTACAGTTTTAAGTCCCCTCTAAAGTCTCAAGATCAGAGGTGGAGTTTTTAGAAGGTGCCTGGATAATGGCAGCACTGAGCTACCCAGTGCGCTGATCCACTGGTCAGTCCACAGATGGGTTGTGTTAGAAGGTGGAGCTCTGTTGGAAAAGGAAGGCTACTGGGGATGGGCTTTGGAGGTGTAGCTCTGCCTCTGGGTCTCCTGTCCATACCATGTCTCTGTCCACCATGAGGTAAATAGGCTTCCTCTGCAGCACCCTTCCATCCTAACGCTCTGTCAGGGAGCTAGCTGGCCATGGGTTTAAATCTATGAAATGTAATCCAAAATCAGCTTATTCCTAACTAAGTTGCACTTGTCAATTAGGTTGTCCCAGCAATAAAAAAGGTGATTAATAAAATTAAAAATGCCCGTGAAGAAAAGCAAACCAAACAATATGGCAGGGAGAGTCTGGTTGGTGCTGCTGCTTGAGGTAAATTATTCAAGGAAGAGCATTCTAAAGAGGAAATACAGGAATTACTACCTGAATGCTTAGACACAGTCAATAGCTAGTGCCAAGGCCTATTTTGGAAATATTTTTGTTATGTTCAAGGAATAAAGAAAAGAAGAAAGAATAGATGGAGCTAGAACATACTGAATAAGGACTGAGAGAGACGAAGTGAATCAATCTGAGGGCTTATACAAGGCCTTGTGTTTCAAGGTGAGCATACCTTTATGTGAAATGGATGTTTTCAAGGAACTATTGCTAAGTGACTGAAGTGTTGAAATGCTCCCTTGAGATGCTGTTAGTACAGGCTGGCGTGACAATCACAGGCCAGGCCTCAGGAGGGCCCTGGCTGAGAGGTGGCCATGGCTTGGGAGTAGAGTGAGCTGGGGCAAGGTGGACAGGAGGAAGCCAAAAACTCCCCTAGATATGCAAATCAGCTTGACACCTGTCGGCATCACTGATCAAGTGATCCAAGTTCTCTACTGCAGTCTTCAGTGTACAGTATTGTGGATATGGACAATGGTGAGGACTGAACTTAGTTATACTCCAAGGATATCTCTTCGCTATGCCCAGTAGACAGGATGGGGCAGTGGAAAGTGACCTGGGCTGTGAGTTACAGGAAGAGTTCTATGGCCTAGGAACTGTACCACTTGGATCGAATGCTGTGTCTGGCCAGTTTCCTCACTTGGAAAACACAGAGCTTTGTCCTAAGCTCTCAGACTTGTGTGTGCATGGGAAGTTTTTGGTGTGGCTTAATGTGACATTAAAACATAAGGAGGAAATCCCAAGCAGAGTGGGATCCCAGAGGTCCTACTTCTCTTGATGTTCAGTGTTCAAGCAAAGGACCAACCAGGCCACATCTTCCTTGAGTTTCTTTACCACATTCAAGTTGTACAAATAAATTGTGTGAAGTCAGAGCTTAGAAGAGGAGAAATGTTATTCTCCTGTGGTCTTTGGGTGTTACAAGCACAAATTAAAGGTGCTGGCAGGACTGAGGTCTAGGAGACAGTCCTTCTTACCTGTGAAGCTTCTGCTCACCCCAGCTTTTCACAGCATAACTCCAGTCCTCGTCCCTTCACAGGGCCACCTTCCTTTCCCTTCCTGTGTTTCTCTGTTTCATCCCAAGGCACACTTCTGTTTCTATTTCTCTGCTTTCTTATTCATATTTTTTTTCAAAACAGGGGTCAGTATTGAGTTCAAGAAGTTTTCCTGGGAAAGGGGGTACAATTAAAAGCCCAGTAGATAGAACCATAAAGAGGTGGGATAAGTCTGATGTTAAAACTCAGAGCTTAAGCTGGAGCCATCTGGTGGCCCCAGATTGGAAGAAGTAGGGAAGATATGAATGAGCTAAAGAATGAGCCAGAATTTTTGGCACAAAAGGAAGTGGTGAACTGATCCAGCTGGAAAATAAATACATAAACAAGCAAACAACGGAAACTACCTGGGTATTCCATTTGCCAGGTAAAGAGTGGGTTACCCAGTAAGAACCAAAAAAGGAAGAAAGAGAAAAAGAAAAACAAAGAAAGCAGCTTGCAAGTTATACAGGTCCTTAATTGAGCACAGGTGGAAGCCCTAAAGAAATTAGACTGAGTTACTCTGACCTGAATGCGTATTTCACAGCGGCTGTATCTGGCAAGGAGCCATGTTCTTAGACAGACAAGTTGGAAATTAAAAAACAAAAACAGTCTTGCTTTGTTGCTCTGTTTTTGCTTGTTTGTTTGCTTGTTTTAATAAAATTTTGGGGCCAGCCAAATAGCTCAGTGGATTTAAGCACCTGCAAACAAGCGTGGAGGCTGAGGTTATCATCCCCAGGTCTGCAGAGCTAGCCTCGCAGCTGGGGTGTGTTGAGATAGCAATTGAGACTGAGTGGGGTGACGAGGATCACTATGAGTCTGATCTAGTAGTGAGACTCTGAACAGCCTGTAGTTTGTTCCCTAATATATAGAAGAAGAAAAAAAGATACTGAGTAAAACTTGGGTTTAAGCCTTTTTGCAAATATGCTCTCAGAGATAATAAGTAACTACCCCAATTTATTAGTATAGTCCTTTCTTAGCTGCTAAGCAGGGATTCTAATCCTGGAATTAATCAAGTACATGTTTGAAATGCTCCAATAAGAGGAGTTTCATGGGATGTCTTCTGAAAGAAATTAATGCAAGAAGGGTGGATTTTTTTATGTAGAAGTGAAAGAATTCAAATATTCTCCTTCCAGAAGAAATCATAGTGGCTTTAGGGATCAAAGCACTAGGCAAATCATTATTCTAGACCTGTTGAAATGAAATGTGGACTTTGAATCCATAAAGTGGAACTGACAGTGTGTCTTTCACGGCATCAGGTACTGCCCTGAGAATTCCCCTATACATAATGTCACTTGCATGTGTCATATCAGCCCACATTAGCAGACATTTATTAGCACCAACAGTGCGCCAACCTCTTAAAGATATATGACCGCATTAGAGGGGTTGTATGTCCCTGAGTTTACATATTTACTCAACTTCCTTCGACACTAAGTTGAATATTTCTCCCTATTTTGCCCCCCAAAACAAGAGTCTAATTTTCATGAGTAGACATCTCCCTGGACCACTATGTAATTAAAACCCAAAGAACAAATGTATCTAAAGTTACTAACAACTTTCCCCTAAATATATGATAAAACAAAATTCTCTGTGGCATGAATAAATAATCAAAGGTTCGTCCAAGCACAGAAAATAAAATGTGCAAAAGCAAGGAAGTACAGAAGTGTTAAGTAAAAAAGGAGAAAATGGCAAGTTGGAAGTGAAGATAAAAATATTAGCCGAAGGCATATGGGAGTCCCAAGCAAACAATCCCAACCTGTCATTGCAGACTTCTGCTTCAGTTAGGGTTCAATACTGATTGGACCCTAGACATTTTAGTCAAAAGGAATTTAAAATAGACAACTGAGAGCCCATAGGCTTCTCAGAACTTCTGAATATTCAGGTACTAGCCTAGTCTTCTCTAAAGAACTCCTGGGTAACTACAGAAATAAGCCACTGAAGTAGCTATCGCACCAAATAACCTCAAGGTGTTTTATTACTTTTAATAAGAAATAACAATGAGACAGTTTCAAAATATGTTAGTAGTACAGCCACAATAATTAATACAATGTATATTGTTTTCTTCATAGTACTTGTTCAGATTAAAAGGTGCAGACACAATAACATTTCTCAACACTATTGGTACAAATATTTCTTCTCACTGAATGAAGAGAAAGGAGTTGTATGTATAGTCCAATATTCCATAATAGCAGTAGATTATCAGCAAAACTGGCAATGTTGGAAGCTGTTAACTTGAGCATTTTACAACTCAGCATGCTAACCTGGCTTTATGTCTTGTAGTTAAACTTCTCTGCTTGGTGTTAAAGCCAAATGAAAGCAAGACCTATATAATAAAACATGTAACTTTTGTATCTGACAAGGTCAGTAAAATCCCCTCACGATTTACCTTGAAACCATATACAGCATTGTGTAGAACTTTTCTCAGTGTCAGCCATGTGGATGAATCACAGCCATTACGTTACCAGTTTGCTCTCTGTGAAAGCCAGAGAGAATATTTTCTCTCTAAGTGACTCTCCTTAGGCACACTATAAATCACTGATCCCTTTCCTCTGTGGCCCCATAATCTCCTTGAACAGAAAATTGTACGATGTTATAGTACAGGTTCTTTTATGTCCTGAGTCCTCACTAAACTTAAAGGGTTAGGGCCAAAATATTGGCTATCCTTGTAGCCTTTTTTTTTTTTCTCTAACTTTTTGATCTGCAAACTTAAATTGCTAACCCTCCAAAAGAGAAGCTTAGTGATATTATTACACTATAACATAGGTACTTGAGCTTAACATTACTGTCTTTCTGAATATCAAACACCTTAGACTTAATATAGAGCCAGTATTTTCCATCAGTCATTAATATTCAAATAAATTCCTATAGAATGTGATAAAATAGTTACACAGTTTTACACAGAAATTCAGGAATGTAAGCATATACAAAATTGTAGGCAGCAAATCCTGTGGCATTTTTCCTTGTCTCTTATTCGCTTTTATTACCCTCTTTTTTTTTCTTTGAAAACAAATATTTACTTGACAGAGAGGAAAGCAATAATTGAAATTACGTTACAAGCAGCACACATCGACAAGACCAGAAAAGACAGGCAGTCTAGGCATGGTTTTAGTATTACACATTGCTACTGTCAGTGTCAAAAACCTTTTATAGATTTTTAGGATAATTGTCTAATTCATCCTATGTATAAAGTGCATGGTTGTACTCTTTCCAAGTTTGTTAACTTTTCTGCTTGCTGTCTCTTCATTGTTGAATCCTTAAGTTCTTGATTTCCATTCAGCTGTGTTATGCCTTTTGATTTTTATTTCTTCTTTTGAGTTCTTACACTAGGAAGACTGAAATATATACACACATAAGGTCTGGTTTATTTCACTTATGAGTATATCTTCAAGCTACATCCACTTATATACAAAGTCTTCTGGTTTATCATTCTTTATAGTTGAGTAATATTCCAATGTGTAAAAACAGCACAACTTTTTCAACCATTCTTCAGATGATGGGCATTTTTGGTGTTTCCAAGATTTGACTACCATAAATTGTGCTGCTATAAACATAAGTGCAAAAAAAAAAATCACTATGCTATGATGTTTTCAGTGCTAGGAAAATTCCTAGTTGGGATAGCTGGATTCAATGGGATTTCCAGTCCTAGCTTTTTAAGGAGTTTCCACACTAATTTCCACAATGGTAGAACCAGTCTCCATTCCCACTAGAAGTGAAAAAGTGTACATTTTTTCCCTACAACCTCTCCAACATTTGTTGTTGGTTGATTTACATATGATAGCCATTCTTTTGGGTATGAGATATTAATTAAGAATTGTTTTAATTTGCATTTCTTAAAAGGCTAATGATGTGGAACATTTCTTTGGGTATTTATAAGCTTTTAGTATTTCTTCCTCTGAGAAGTGTGTGTTCATCTCAAATGTCCATTTCTGGATTGAGTCTTTGAATTTTGGGACCTTAATGTGTTTATAAGTTCTTTATACATTCTAGATAGAAGACCTTTGTCTGAATAATTAGTAGTTAAAATTATTTTCAAAATTTGTGGGCTGTCTCTTTACTCTGCTGGTAATTTTTGATGTGCAAAAACTTCTCAGCAAGTGCAGGTCCCAGTTGTTGATTCTTTCAAGTGTTACATGTGCATTTTGATTTTTGTCCATGAACTGTTGGTCTACACCAATGTCTTCAAGATTTCCTCGTACTTTGTCTTCCAGGAGATTTAGTGTTTCTGTTTTAATATTTAGATCTTTAATCCATTTTGACTTCAGTTTAGTGCATGGTGATAGACCTGGGTCAAATTTTAGTTTTCAGTATGTAGAAGTCTGCTTTTTCCAGCATCATTTGTTAAAGTGGCTCTTTCTTCCAGTAAACATGTTTAACCCCTTTGCCAAGGAGAAGGTGGCTGAATGTGTTCATACTCACTTCTGTATGCTTCAGTGTATTCCAGTGGTCTTCAGGTCTATTTTTTTATGAATACTGTGCCTATTTTATCACTGTAGCATTGTAGTATAATTTTAGGTCAGGGATTGTAATGTCTCCTGCCTTATCTTTGTTCCTCAGGATTATTTTTGCTAGTCTAGGTCTTTTCTGGTTCCAAATAAATTTTGGGAACAATTTCTCCAGATCTGTGAGTTATGTTGATGTTATTTTTATAGGGATTGCATTAAATCTGTGTAACAATTTAGGAAGTATGGCCATCTTCACAATGTTGGGTCTTCTCATGCAAGAACAGGAACTGTTTTTCCATTTTCTGAAATCCTCTAAAAACTTTTTTCAGAGTAATGTAGTTTTCATTGAATAGATCTTTTACTTTAGTTAGGTTAATTCCTAACTACTTCATTTTCTGTGGTGCTATTGTGAAAGAAATTATTTCTCTCATTTCTCTCTCAGTGTCTTTTTTTCAATTGAAGGAATGCTATTAACTTTTGTGTGTTGACTTTGTATCCTGCTACGCTACTTAATTTGTGTATGAATTCTCACAGCTGCTTGATGCAGTATTTTAGCATTTCCCAGTAGATTATCATGTCATCTGCAAATAATGATAATTTAACTTTTTCTTTACCTATTCTTATTCTTTTATTCCTCTTTCTTGTTGAATGGCTATACCCAATGATTCCAGAAAAATATTCAATAGGAGTGGTGATACAGGACGTCGAAGTCTTGCACCAGATCTGAGAGTAAAATACTTTCGTTTTCCCCATTTAGAATTATGTTACCTGTTGGATTGTCATAGTTGGCTTTTATCAGATTGAGGCAAAGGCCCTCGATTCCGTTTTTCTATAAGACTTTGAACATGAATGAGTGTTGGCCTTTGTCAGAAGCTTTTTCTGCATCAATTGAAATGATCATGTGGTTTTATGGATTTGGCTCTGTTGATATAGTATACTACATTTATGGATTAGTGTATATTGAACAATTCTTGTATCCCTGGTATGAATCCTACCTGGTCATGGTGTATAATCTTCTTAATGATTTGCTATATTCTCTTTGTGATTATTTTTTGAGGATTTTTTTGTCAATCTTCATAAGAGCGATTGGCCTATAGTTCACTTTTTTAGTTGCATCTTTTTCTGGTTGTTGTATCAGTATAATACTTGCCTCCAGGAATGATTTTCGAAAGGTTGCTTCCTTTTCAGTTTCATTGAAGATTTTGAGGAGTACTGGAACTCTATCTTCTGTAAATTTCTTGAAAATTCAGTGATGAATCCATCAGGACCTGGACTTTTCTTTGTCGGTAGGCTTTTTATTACATTTTTGTATACTATTGGCTGTTATTGTGTTACACAGCATTCTTATATCTTCTTGATTCAGTCTTGGTAAATTGCATCTTTCTAGGAATCTGTCCATTTCATCTGTGTCTTCAGTTCGGTTAGAGTAAAGATTCTCACAGTAGCGATTAATGATCTGAATCTCTACTGGGTCTGTGGTAATTTCACCGTTTGCATTCTATTTGCTTCAATTTGGATTTTTTTGTTTTCTTTCCTCCTTTTGATGAGGTTAGCTAGGGTCTCATCAATTTTATTTAATATTTCAAGGAAGCAAATTTTTGTTTCATTAATTCTTTGTGTTCTTTTCTTTGTCTCAATTGAATTAAATTCTGCTCTCGTCTTTATAATTTCCTTCCGTCTTTGGACTTCAGGTTTAGTTTGCTCTACTTTTTCTAGATGCCTTAGATGTGGCATTAGAGGATTTATTTGTTCCCATTTTGTTTTCTTAATATGTGAGTTCACAGCTCTAAATTTCCCTCTAAGAACTGCTTTTACTGCATCCCATATATTCCAGTATGTTATGTTTGAATTTTCATTAAACTGCAGGTATTGTTTCATTTCTTGTTTAATGTCATCTGTAACCCACTGGTTGCGGAGAAGAGCGTTATTTCATTTCCACATATTTCTGGGGTTCTTGTGGTTCATTTTGCCATTTATTTCCTGCTTCATTTTGGTGAGATAATATGCATGGGATAATATCTGTTTTCTTGCATATACTTAAGTATGACCTATGGACTAGTATGTGCTCTATTTTTGAAAATTCCCTGTGTGCAGCTGAAAAAAAATGTGTATTCCGAAGTGGTTGTGTTAAACACTCTGTACATGTCTTCCAAGTCCAGTTCTTCCACATTCTTGCTCAGTTCTGTGACTTCTTCGCTATTTTTTGTCTGTTTGTCCTATCTTTTGGGGATAAAGGAGTGTTAAAGTCTTCTGTTATGATTGTGGTATTGGATATTAGATTTTTCATGTGTGTTAAGATTTTTCTTACATAGCTTGGTGCTCCCATGTTGGGTGCATACATATTTAATAGTGTTACCTCTTTGTCTTGAATTTTTCCCCTAACCAGTATGTAGTGGCCTTCTATATTTCATTTTATCAATCTTGGTTTGAAGTTAAGCCTGTCCGTAAACAGGACTATTGCCTCTGCTTTTTTTCTGAGGTGCTGAGCCATGGAGTATTGCTTTCCGTCCTTTGACTTTCACCTGTGAATTTATTTGTGAGTTATGTATGCTTCTTGTATGCAGCACATTTTTGGATTTGGCTTCCTAATCCACTGTGCCAGTCTATTTCTTTTAATTGGAGAGTTAAGTCCATTTACATTGATGGTTATAATTGAAATGTATTGACTTATGATTGACATTTTTTTAACTACTATTGCTTTCCCCTTTTTCTCCTGTGTTTAATTGGTTGCCCTATTTGATGAGTTCTTTCTGTTCTCACTGGTGGAGTTTGAGTCACTTTGGTCCCTTTCTAAAATATTTTTAGTAGTCTGTGTAGGGTTGGATTCAACATCATGAAATTCTTTGTTTGTTCTTTGTTGTGGAAGTATTTCACTTCTCCCTCATACTTGAAAGAGAATTTTGTGAGATATAGCAGTCGGGGTTGGAATTTATTTTCATATAAAACTTGAAGCACTCTGCTCCATGCTCTTCATGACTTCATGGTTAGTGAAGAGAAGTCTTCCATTATTCTGGTAGGCCTTCCTTTAAATGTGATCTGTTTATTTTCTCTCAGGGCTTTTCGTATGTTATTCTTGTGTTGGATTTCTTGGATATCGACTATTATATATCTGGGTATGTTTTTAGTTGGCTTGATATTATTTGGAGTTCTGCACGCTTCAGTTACTGGGTCCTAGATTATTTTCTTGTATTTGGGAAATTTTGTGCTACTACTTCTGTCCATATTCTTTTTATATCACTTGTATTGATGCGTTCTTTCTCACAGATTCCTATTAATCTCACATCATTCACCTTTGCATCATCTTGCAGTTTTTCAGTTATTTTTTTTCATGCATCTTAGTTGTTTTTAAGAATCCTTTTTTACCTTTAGACTAGCTGCGACTGTGTCTTCAAGATCTGAAACTTCGTCTTCACTTTCACTCATACGGTGTTACCAACTTGTGATTGAGATTTTATTATCCTGTATATCTCTTTGAAACTGCTTCATGTGATCTATCTTTTCCGGTATTGTTCATTCAAGGATTCCATCATTTTTCTCTTCTCCTCTAATCTTTTATTAATGTCTTCCTTAAAAACATTTATTAGGTGTTTAGAAACATTTATTAAGCATTTCATTATAATTATTCATTCTTTTTCTACTTCAGAGATTATTTCTGATCTGATTTCCTCTCTATATTTCTACAGTTGTTCCTTTACTTCAGACACTATTAGCTTAGAAATTTTTTTTCCTCTTTTACTTTAGAGGTTACTGATTTTTTTTCTATACTTTTCTGCATTTTTTTGCTTCAGAAACTATTAATTCAAACATTTCTTTTTTTTTCCCCCCTTTTTACCTCAGAGGGTATTTCTGATCTGCATTCTTCTATACGTTTCTGCATTTGTTTCTTCACCTCAGAGGCTGAAAATTCTGAGATTTCAGCTTTGTGATTCCCGTTTTCTTCTATGCTAGTGTCTCCTGCATGTGTTCTGGGTGACCTCGAGGCCTGAGACTGCATCTTGCACCTTCTCTTTGTCATTTTGTATAGCAGTGTCTTCTGACATTTGGTGTGCAATTTTGGTGAAGTTATGCCATTAGCGACTACTGAAATTTAGTCTGGATCTACCAAGTTTGGTCTTGTCCAGATGTGCCTGGTGGATTCTGACTGCTGTGCTCGTCTTCTTCCTGGTGCAGCTCATGAAAGTGAGGCTCCTGTGCTCCTCTGGCCAGATGTTTAGTTCCTGGATTAGCTGGGAGGGTCTGACCGCCAGTTTCTCTGCAGGGCATTTTGCCACAGGATTTCAAAGCCAATGCTGGGGCTGGTTTTTGGGTGAGGAAGAAGTTCTGGTTGGCCTGGGGGCATAGACCAATATTTCTTCCCTGCTTGCCTGCTGGTCTGGGGTCTGGTTGGGGAAAGGTTCCCTTGTTTTTTCCAGGGTCGATAAACTGCTACTGTCTGTTCCTGAACCAGAATTGCTTCTACACTCAAAGGAGAAAAATGGCAAGGAACAACAACTTTGCTACAGAGACATCTACCTGTTCATGTCCTTGTGCTTGAAGACTGGAAACTTTGTCTCCACTCCACTGGCACCTGCTACTTGCCATGCTTCACCTATTCATGGAACCCAAGTGGAATCCAGAGCTCTGTCTACAAAGGATTCTGGCACATGCAGTTTTACCATCGTTTTCATCTTTTAAATCTCTCCAGCTTTCAGGAAATTAGAGATTCAAGTGAGTCAACCTGCATCAAAATGTAAAAAGTTATTTCTCTATTAAAGTGGTGATGGCAAAAGGGATGGTTTGGAAAAATTTGTCTTCTGGTCCTATGAAGGGTACATGAAAGAGTAGTAGAGTAGTAGAGAAACAAGCATAATTAAATGAAGATAGTTTATATTGTAAACTAAATATTAATCAGAGATTTTATTGTAACACAAATATTTTTATATCTTTTCCTGCCTTGAGGATGTGTGTGTGTATTTTAATAAAACTGCTTTATGACTGATAAGAGCATTTATCAGCAGGGAACAATAAAACACTGATAAGAGAAAATTACCACCTCAGCTGAGGGCTGCCTACTGTTGCCATCTTGTGCTGTGCTCTGCTTACTAGTGAAGTCATCCTTGGGATTTCTTGAAATAATTTGGCATTTCAAATATCAGCTACAGATTTAGGTCAAGCAGGGGTTGCCATTTCTATGGTGCCTCGGGTCTGCGTACTGGTGAACTGTTCTTATAACTATGTTTTGTAATTGATGTGGCTGCGGTCCGTTCCTTCCCTACAACCTACTGAGATGCTTCCAGCATTCCTGATCAGCTTAGAAAAATAAAATAAGCTTCTTCACTAAAATCAAGAAGTAGAAGTGGCCAAATGAGTAGTCAGACGTTGGTTGTAAATGTAAGAGGACAGCGTCTCCTCCCCTTCTGCGCCATGTGCTGAGACAGTGGACCATCAGCGTGGTGAGGGTGGAGGCTGCGTCCAGCCCGAGGCTCCTGCCACTTAACGCCAGCGCTCTCACGTCCTGTGGATGTGCCTTGGACCTTGGGCTAGTCTTGGACTACTCCAATAACTGTTCTTGGGCTTACTTCACAGCCTTGGACTGGTTATCCAATTGCTGTGACTCTGTTTCACCTGTAAAATGGCCCTGACTCTTATTCCATATATGGCTGTGGGCGGTGCCATATATACAACATACAACTTTGACCAGCACAGGAATTTAGATGTGCTTATTTCGAATCACACAACTTTGATCTATAGTGTACTATAGATTTTAAAAATGTATTTCCTCCTCCGCCTTCCTCTCCTCTCTTGCCCTCTCCTCTCCTCCCCTCTGCTGTTCTCTCTCTCTCCCTCCCTCCATCCCTCCATCCTTCCTCTCTGTCCCTCTTCTCTTCCCTCCTCCTTTTTCCATTTAGCCATGTTCCTAAGGAACACATCTTATATTTTTTGTTGTTGTTTGTTTGTAGTACAATTTTGTTTA
The DNA here is from genome assembly GCA_004027025.1 of Myocastor coypus. NCBI lineage: Eukaryota > Metazoa > Chordata > Mammalia > Rodentia > Myocastoridae > Myocastor > Myocastor coypus. The sequence goes on along the minus strand of PVJA010020365.1, from coordinate 15,848 downwards.
CCTGGCATAAAGCAGTTGTCCAGTAACTGTTCTGTATTAATTACTGCTGCAATGGGTGGGTAGATGAATGGGAGTGCTGCTCCTCACAGTCAGTCATACTATGATCTATTGTAAGTTGATCCTTGGGGCTGTGTCTACATCTCCATAGCACTGAACAGTGGGTTTATAAAGCAGCCACTAACCCATACAAAGCAGGAAAGCAACACCCTTTTTAATTCTTGACTAAAACTGAACAGGACACTCCCTTTTCTGCCATGGAAGACTTGACTTGTATTTGAAGCCCCAGGAGTAATTGTCCTTTCCAATGGGGCTTATTTCACAGTCAATTATGCTGTGGCAGCCCCAGCCATCCCATTTTAAACTTGCATAGCATGTCCTTGAAGAGCCAAATCACTTAGACAAGATGCAGTTACTCAAAATACTAAATATCACTCAATCTTCAAAGCAACTTATCATATCAGCTAGCCCCTCCTGCGCTAAGCACTACCATTGTCAAAACAAAAAATATGATAACAACAAAAAAGATAGCCTGACTTAAATACGAGGCTTAAAGATGTGATCAGTCAATTGCTGAGGTATCCACAGTGCTGAACAGCACCAGGGGAGCACTACCCAGTAAAAGGCTCAAAGTCCTTGGCTGCCAACATCTAAATGAGTATTTTAAAGCAAAGAGACCTAGTGCTCTGATGCTGAGCAACCTGCAAGGGTTTTGCTTCCCATCCCATTCCTCTGCTGTGAGTTCCCTGGCTCATTTTTGCCATTTGAAGCCTCTAAGTGGTTGTTTATCTTGGTTGCCTGAGCCACCCCTGACATCATTAACGACTGCAGAAATAGATAGCAAGTTCTCTCCCCAGCTTCCGGCTCACTGTGGACAATAGGGGAAGGGTGGTTTGAATAGCTTGTGGGAAATAGACGGCTAGAAGTGATTTTCTCTCCCCCTGAGAAAGGAAATTATATGAGCCTTTGATCTTAGTTTTAGTTTCCTTCTTCGAAGTGAATTCTGTGCCTGCCAAAACTAGGACAAGAAGGTCTGCATCTACCAGTGAGGATGGTCAGAGAAGAGGAAAACACAGCCCTCATAGGTCAAGTGTGTCCTCTGATGCCCAGGAGTCAGGAGCAAGCAGTGCACACTCTGTTTGTTGCCCATCTTTTCTGCAGTCTGATTGAAAAGCTTCACCCAATTATTTTTCTGCCTAAGTCTTCCCTTTCATTGAGTGGGCAGACAGGCTCATGAGTGTCTTTTTCTCCTCAGACAAATACTTAGAAAAATAATGTTTTCATGTGTGAAGACCTTCTGTGTCTACTGGATCCCAGCTTGATGTCTCCTCGAACAACTGGGAACAACTCTGCATCTAGCTGCTGAGGACACAGGGAAGCACTCACTGAGCTTGTGCCCCCCCCCCACACTGTGGCCCCTCTGCATGGAGAGGCAGGAGTACATAAGTGGAGCCTTGTCCTCAACCTGGGATTGTTTGTGCAGTTTCTTGGTTTTTCTAGGAATGGGAACTCATAACTCCCTGACAATTAATACCAACTCAGTGCGTAACTGAAAAGAAAAATTAAACCCAAAAGGACTGTATTGCCATCTCTACCTCTGAAAAAAGTTGAAAGTGAGAACAGTTTTGGTGTATCTCAACAACCACATATTATCATGTAAGTACCAAATAGCTCCAGCCCTAGAACTGGAAACCTAAGGTCCAAAGTTGATATCATTAAAACAAAGCAGAAAAATATGCGCACTGTGGTTAAAATTCAGACATACCTGGAAGGGGTGTTGGCTGGCTAGAACTGAAGTCTCTGGAGATAGTGATGTGGTTGGGTTATCAAATAAGGAAACGGCAACAAAGGATGAGTGGATCTGGCAGGAACAGAAGTTCCATAAGGGAAGGCAGAAATGCCTCTGTCCCATTTTTTCAGGACCTAGGAAGCAGTGGGCACAGCTGAAAAGTGATTACAGGTTACCAGACCCTGCATCCCAAGAGTTAAAGAAAGAGTTGGCTTAAAATGCAAAGACAAAAGAAAACAAAAAAAGGGGGATATAAATGGGCCATTTTGTACTGAAAAAATATACATATATACATATATAATATAATATATTATATATATTAGGATAGATATATAGTCGCTTTCTCTTAGTTCAGTGATAAGAGATATTTATGCTAATATTGTTTAATTATCAGGTCAGAATCTTGTACTCTGAATAACTACTGCAATATACTAATTATTGTAACTGTCCTACTAACTTGTTTTGAAACTGTCTCATTGCTGTCTCTTTCTCAGTAAAATTTATATATATATATATATATATATATATATATATATATATATACATGATAAAAAGGAACACAGAAAAAAATGGAACACAACTCGTTAGAGCTCAAGTGAAAGCTATTAAAGGAGAGACAAAGAAAGTCAAACCAGTTGGGGCTGGGGCTATAAGGGCACAGAGTAGAAAATAACAGAAGAGAAAATGAGGAATGAGATATAAGCAAGCAGTAAAGCTAAGTGCTTGGAATTTCCAAGTGAAGCTCAAGAAAGACTAAACATAACACCAAATGGAAGATCAAAGTGAGCCCATGGGCAAAGGCACAAAGGTAGTACAAAGATAGGATAAGGTGTAGAACACTGGGGGTGTGGACTTAGACTTAAATGTAAGTTCTCTCAGTTATTCAATGTGTGACCCTGGACAGCAAAATTCTCCAAGCTTCATTATCCATGTACACAAAGCAATAATGCTATCAATTTGATGATAGTGGCATCAATTCAATGAGTTAATGTAAAGAGTACCTAAAATAAATTTTAAAAGGGTTCTGCAGAGTTCCTGTGCAGAAAAAGCAGTTTTTAAATATTTAAATCAATGTTCTTACTTTCTGTAAACATAAGAGGAGTGCAGCTGTTAGCCAGACACATGTCTACAAAACAGTCTAGCTCAAGGCTACCCATGCTTATATAGCCAGGGTCCAAAGTCTTGGTCAGCAGAGTATAAGGCCAGTGTTCTATGCAATTTCTAGGTCATCCGTATCTCTTTTCCACTCTGCTGCTTTCTGCGGCCCAAGTATAGACGTAATTGTGAGTTCTCCTGGACTTTATACATGAGAACATCACATTACTATGAAGGACAGGACAACACTGTGAGAGAAACCCATTCATGTGACAAGACCACATGTCTGTGACAACAATTCTGGCTTGGTATAAGAGAGAAACAAATTTTCATGGTGTTAAAAATCACTGGAATTGAAAGTGCACCAGACTTGACCCCTGACTTCATGTAGCTGACATGCTAACAGCAAAAGATACACGTTAGAGAGGTGTGACAGACAGGATAGGATACTTTGGTTTCAAGAAATGAAATGACCAAAAATAAGAGACTATGACGTGACATAGAGGTTTGTTTGTTTCACATTAATAGGAGACCAAGAGGATACGGTGTCCATTTGACCCATGGGCAATGTCAAAGGTCGGTGTCAGCTTCTCTGTGAAACTTTTCTGTGTGGTCCATGACTCTAAGCATCATATTTTTTACATGTGAAATACATGTAGAGTGGGGTAATGAAGGGAGGTATGTCTGTTATTTCTGCTTTTCTTTTATCTAGGACAAAAATCTTCAATAAGCATCTGCAAGAGATCTATTGTTAAATCCAAATAATCAATACTGGAATTCTATCCATGCCTCAGTAACAAGGGAGGCCAGGTAAGCCTGAAACTGGTCTTTAAATCCCCTTTAAATACTGGAAATTGGTACCTTCCCGACAAGGAAGAAATAGCCTGACAATCTGTTGATTAGTATCTGTGCTTTCAGGAAATTTCTTTAACTTTCTATAATTTTAACGCAGGTCATTTAGTGCTGAAATTCTGTTCCACATGTATATATTTATCCCCTACTTTTTGCTGAATTTTAACTTTGTATTCGAGAGAAAGTAGAATAGGGTTAATTATGTTTCAGAAAAACTCATCAGTACTGCTATAGAATTTCATTCCACTCTGTGGCCAGTGATGTTTTGGGTACTTGGTATATGGTTTATCAGTTAATAAGGCTTAGTTTCTGAAAATTTCTGGTTGTCAGTTCACTTCCTTCCCAAGCAGGGCATTTTAGTGTGAATAAAAATAAATCTGGGTGATAGAAGGGACAGTGAATCAATTTTCAATGTGCTCAAGAATGAACATTACAGTAAGCAGACACCTTATTAGCTTGGCCAAACTACATCAAACGTTGGGCTAGCTTTTAGCTCTGGCTTCAAATCGATTCTGATAATAGTGACAGAAAACTAAAACCTTTCTGGCATTTTCCTGTCAGATGAAGCAACCATTCCTTGGAATGTAAAACATGGGTCAAGAATTTAGTTCAATTCACCTGGACTATTCCAGGGCATAAGAAAATGCCTCATTGTTCTCCAATCTACATAAATAGCTACTTGCAAAGGTTGTGCGCACTGTCAGTTACGTGTCATGCAGAAAGAATAACACAGGCTCATTCCAAGCCCACATGCATGGTGGGATTGCTCTTAAATCCACTCAGTACAAGAAACTAGCATTAGAAACTTCATTAAAACTATTCCATCCTTTCTGCCTTATATAAATAGTGAGTTTGGGTATAATAAAAGCTTCTACAGTTGCAAAGATAATTATTAGAAGAATTGTCAAGGGGCAAAGCCCTATGCTTATTGTGCATCATGGAACACAGTCAGTGATGGAGTCAATTCTATTATATACTGTTTTGTGGGTGGGGGGGTCTTTTTCAAGACAGATCTTGCTGTGCAATTCAGGCTGGACTTGAGCTCACTTTGCAGTCCAGGCTTGTTTCAAACTCACACTGATCCTCTTGCCTCAGCTTCCCAAGCACAAAGTTAATTTTACTATATCTCAAAACTTTGCTAGGATATAGTCTTAACACAAATTTATGCTAGCATCATTTCTTCTCAGTATGTAAAGAGCATGTGAGAATAGCTTGCCATTCCTGTCCTCAACATAGCACACATATTTAACAGATAGGATTAAAATAAAATAATTTGTATTTCTAACACATGCTCTATGTAGTTCAAGTAGGTAGACACAGGCCAACATATACTAAAGCACACCTCTCACTTAGTTGGCATTTGTTTTCCCAACTTTACCTTATAAAATTTTCTCTTTGGAAGTTATTATAAGTTGGCCTATAAAAAGACTTCTTTAGAACTGAGATGATGTCCATGAAATCTAGGCCGTAGAGGCCAAGAGGAGGACAGTAAGTTTAATCCTAGCCAACTGACTGCTTTAATGAGACCCTATCCGAAAGGAGCCATAGATCTAGCTCAGTAAAATATAATTCAATCCCTAAAGGGGGAAAAAAGGATCATAAAAACCTACTTATAAAATAATGAGAGACCATGGGTATATCAAGGTGATACAACCATATTTACTAGTATGTAGTTTCACATGCATGTACATGTACATGCATCCAGAGCAACACAGAGATAGAGAGAGATGGAGAGACAGACAGACAGACAGACAGACAGACACAGACACAGACACAGACACAGACACAGACAGAGAAAAAGTCGAGTCTAGTGAGTTGATAGTGGCAGACTTACTAGAACAATATCATCTCAGTCACTTAGCTGAGCTATCAAGTAACCTGGAGACATGGTGTAATGAAAATGAATGCTGAGTACTGTGAGACTACCCGAAGATACTATGATCAAGCTATGCAACATTTCTCTACCAAACATTATCAAAAAGATTATAAGGTACTTTGTTCCCAAATCAAACTTAATATTAGGATATAAGCATAAATCAGTATAAATATTTGATAAAAGCATGGAATTCATGAATATTACCCTAAAAATATAGTTTCCCAGAAAAAGATAATATGCAAATTGTGAAAACAGGTTGTTTGCAAAAAGAGAATCATTAATATTAATAGCTTAAGAAGATCCTCATACTGCCTTACATCATTGCATGACAGAACTGGAGCACGTTTGTGCTCCCCTGGATACCTGGGTTAGACCTTAATCTCCTTTCTTGTCTTGTAAATTTAAATTCTGAGGCAATTGTACTCAGTTAAATCTGTGGGGGAAGGTAGGGAGGAAGAGTTGGAAGACAGAGTAAGAGGGCAAAGAGCTAAAATGGGGGAAAGAGAAGCCAAATGAGAGGTACAGACCACCTCCTGGTCTACACTACCTATTGGGCCAGATCCCAAAAGAACTGAGACATAAGTAGCTGTGACTCTGTAGGATGACAGCACTTGCTTAGATCTGTGTATTCGAGGGAAAAGAGTGACAGGGAGAGAGGAAGATGCTTGTTGACCTTCAGAGCTTTTTTAATTTCAATGTAACCCCCAAGTTTGTGTATTGGAAAATTAGTCTCCAAAGTAATATGACCATGGTTTTTGGAGAGCAACCTTTTGGAAGGTAATGAGGATCAGATGGGATCAGGAAGGTGGGGATCCATTGGGGGATTTAGGAAACTCTAAAGAAAAGGAAGAGAGATCAAGATTGGAGCACGTTTAGGAAGCATGCTCTAACTATCTATGTGTTCTGCCATACTATGAAGGAGCAAGAAATTCGTACCAGACGCAGGTACCATGTGATTGGCTTCACATCCACCAAAACTGTGAGCTAAGCAAATCTCTTCTCAATCACCCAGCCACAAGTGTTTTGTGATGGCAGCAGAAAGTGGATTATAACACAGACTCTGTTCCCACAACAATAGTTAGCTGCTAAGGAAAAACTTAAGGATTTAACTAGCCATCTAAGCACCTTGTCACTTGTTGGGTAAGGGTGGTAGCTGTCCTTTGCTACAACAAATTAATGCTTATTTTGATTTACAGATTGGAGATTTTGGCACGTATTGTTGGTCTGACTACATTTTGGCTTGTAGCAAGACAGACCCTTGAAGCAGGAGCATGTGGTGGGCGTGGAGAGTGCACCTCATGGCCACAAATAAAAGAGAGAGGAAGAAGCCAGGGTCTCATACCTCTGTTTGATGCCACCTCACCCAGGAACATAAGACCAAAGATCACCTTCCCCCTGAAAAGTGTTATCATTTCCCAACAACACCAGAGGCTGTGAACTCTTTTCGGGGAGACTCATCCAACCCCGTAGCAAAATGCAAAAAAATCTTAAGGAAAGGGATAAGGCAATAATGGCAAGTTAGCCCCTGCTATGGCTTGTTTTGATGATTGTCTTTGACATTGAAATGAAAAGGTCGGCTTGTTCTCCCATCCCATCTATCTTTCTAAATCTTATAATTCAGCCTTCAGCTCAACCATTCTCCTGTTTGACATTAATTCAGATAGTTCCCCTCATTTGGTCACGTGGTGCGCATCTAATTAATTTTCTGACTTATCTGTGGACAGATTCTGAATATTTTATACTTACTATAAAGTAACCTTATCCTTTCTTTAATTTGACCTCAAGTGGGCCTCAACGGTCACATGCCTCTGCAAGATGGTTGGATCATGAGGTATAAGAAGCAAGGCCCCATTGAAGATAAGTTTCTGGGGAGCATGACAGACAAGGTAGTATTCCTGTATCCAGGCCCTGCAGTCTCTGTGCTTTATGGCTGCCCGGTATTAAACAGCTTTCCTCTGTAGCACCAATCCATATTGCAAATTCTGAGCCAGCCAACTAGGGACTGACCCACTGGAAGCCATGAACCAAGTAAGCCTCCTTTCTTTGGTGTACAGGTGTTGAACATTCTATTTTGTTTCAGGGATGGGAAAGTGTCCAGGGCACCATTGCATAAATCCATGGATGAACAAGAGGGAGCTCTTGAATGTTGTTTTATCTCATTCTCCAGGCCTGAAACAGAGCAACTCTGCTTTGAATATGTTTGTAATCTTTGTTTCACCCATAAAGTATAATCCAAAAGGTATCTTTACTTATGAGTACCCCATGTGCAAACTTTTGTAGATAAAAGTGTTCTCAACAAAAGTGAACCAATCTGGCAGCCATCAATGGATGGTAGGGTGAAGTCCACTGCAATGTGGCCCTCAAGTCTTTTATTAATTAATTGTGTATTTGAAGCAGTGACACATTTTCAGCTTTCTTGTACTAAGAAAAAAATATCTTTGAGGAAAATGTTTAAGGATTTAAAATATCACATGTCAAGTACTCACATTTTTTCCCCAAAATTTAAGTATACATAAATGAGCTCAGAAAAGATTGCTTATAGAGTTTTCTGGGATTTCTAAACAAACAGAATAATAAAGAGCGCTTTGGAAACTGAATTATAAGCTAATGAGTATTTTATGCCCTGTACTGCTGGAAGCTGTTATTCAATAAATTATGATTTCATTTTCTATCATCATTTTGACTGCAATTGAATTTTTTTTTCTTGTTTCAGAACTTTTGTTTGTTTATTTATTTATTTTTATGGCCAGCTCAGCTTGCCCCGAGGGCAGGGCTGGCGCAGCATGTGATGCTGGGGATCGAACTGTGGTCCCTGCAGCCGCCTAAGCTTTCCTAAGCAGGCATTTTAGACCACTGAGCCATCCTTCTGGGCCCCTGCAATTGGATTTTAACCCTCTTTAAAACAAGGACCATGTCAGCTGCCAACTGCTTCTCTCACCTAGCCCTCAAAAATCCAAGTGCTATACAGCTTCATCAGCGCTAGACAGAGAAAGCCAACAAATCAACATAAAATAAAGTTTTCATACATATGTTTGTGTAATAATCTGTACAGAAACCCACATATTTTGTTTTCTAGAAAATATGCAAGTAAGGGAGGGAAGTTAACCCAGCGCAGATGTTCAGGCACTGGTGAGCAGCAGCGCTTACAGGGTCAGGTTCATTGCCAAGTTTGTTCCATGTACAACCTTGGGTAGGCTACATAGATTTTTCTGTCCGTTGGTATACTCTTCCACAAATTGAGGATGATGAGCATCCCAAAACCTGCCTGCCTTGTTCTGACACCTTGAAACTTCTAGTAGATTTAATATCAATCAAACACTCAGCGTTTTGCCTGCCACCTGGCACAAGGGAGCAGTGAGGATAGCTATTACTTTTGTGATGTTGTGGATGAGACGCTAGGCCTAGTTAGCCAGCTTCTGTGTCCTGTGACAGTGTGTCACCTCACCTCAGAAACAAAAGTACGTCACCACGATGACCTCTGGTCTCAACCCTGACTTAGATTGCTCACTAAAGAGAATGCAGGGGTGGTAAGCAATCATGGTGTGTGCTTACCTTCTACACTATCACATTTGAGTACACGTTGCCATTAATCCACCCCCAGCGTACTCCCTTTCACTTCAAACACACTTAATCCACTCGTGGTACTTCCTGAAGCAGTTCTGGAAGTCATCTTTCAAATGTGTCTTTATGAGACCTAATAAAAAATATGGTGAATGTCACCGCTGTGCATGTAAATGAAAGGCATTCAATGCTTATAAAACCAAATCTGACGCTGCAACTTCTGGATCTTCCTTAATGTGACAATGACCACAAAATGTAAATGATCAGTGACATCGAGACAACCCAAGACAGAATATAGAGCAGAAACAAGAGAATGGAGACGGCAGGGCAGAATATTTTGAGCGAAAGGATTCCGCCAGCTCTTTCCCTTACTCAAAACAAAAGCCAACTGAAAGAGAGAACAGAATGCAAGGAGAAACAATGAAAATATAAAAAGAAAGAAGAACAAATACTTCATAAGCAGCTCTCTTACTTTTATTAAATAGGAGACAAATTCATGAAGACCATCTAATGTTTCAAATGACAAGCACCATACACAGCATGATTTATTTACTTATGCCTGTAGCATCTACTGTAAATCCCCCCACTTAAAACCACACTCTGGTTTTACAGGATGAGGATGGAGTGAGACAGGCTTAATGCAACTCAAGACATTCAAAGGTAAAAAGCCGCAAGTGAAAATTATCACAATGAGCAAGGATAAAATTATTATAAAACTGTCACATTTCTAATATTTCATATCATTTCTGACCGTAAGCTCCACAGCTATAAAAGCAATATCTTTTCCTCCCCAGTGCGCAGTGGTAACTGCTTGCCTTCTTCAAGGCCTATGATGTTAAAATGCCTTTAATTATGTTCTGGATAGCTATTTGCAAGGCATCCTTAACCCTCTCCAAGGTCAGCGTCTTCCTTCACACTGATTCTCACACCACCACTCTAGGACTCGAGCTTCACGGACACAATATTCATTTTATTCCTGGAAAAGACACAATTGCTGATCTGGTCACAGTGGCATCAGGGATGGGAGCAGATACTGTCCCCGAAGGCTCCCTTGCAGGACACTTGATGTCTGCATTGGTCTCCTCTGCCAATCTTTAAAGGTCAGCCAAATAAAACATTCAGATTTATACTTAGACAATTCGAAAATCCAAGCACTGCAAACAGCCACCACCTTTTGGGGCCATTTGGAGACCCTGAGTAGCAAACAGATGGCAGACAGGAGAGTCCCTCGCAGATCTGTGTTTCTCGCGACACCTTGTAATGCGAAGCAGGAAGGCAATGCTGAGTTGCCAATCACCGTGCTAAGTAGGCACTGTGGAAACGGAAAACATTAAGTCTGTCCACAGTTTATCCTGAATTTAAGCAACTGCTAGCTGTGCTGCATATAGTAATAGACTTTACTCTCAACCTATTAATTTAAATGCTCAGACACCTAGTCCCAAAAAGGAATCCACTTCATGGATCGCTAGCCTTGTTAGCAAGTGGCAAATGGGCTACATTATGTTACCAGAGCACTGACTCTCCACTGTCTTGTTAAGGACACAGCCATTTTGGAAATATCTTTTTATTTACAAATCTAAACACACACGTACACAGATCATTACAGCTGTTACTCCTATGTGCAATTTTGTAAAGGTGGTGAAACAGTAATGGGAGGATAACTTCGAAGCCCATAGCAATAGAAGGAAGAACAAAGGACAGAGGAGGATATAGGATACATGGGAAACGAGGAATGACTATTATCTTTTAATAACATTGATGGGATATTTTCTGATGATTAAGAGAAGTTCTTGCACCTCATAGGAAATTTGGGGAGAAAAAAGAAAAACAGAATGTCACGAAATAAATTCTACTCTCCAGACGCTGCCGCTGATCCTGTTACGTATTTAACTACGCCTGTTCCTAGTCACCAGTGTCTTCTTGACTTTGTCCCTGCTCAGGCATGGCCCAGCCCCAGCCACAATCTTTTCTTACTTTGCCAATGGATGCATTTTCTGTCTGTCATCCATCCTCGATCCCGAAACCTCCTCCTGAGCCACAAAATATATTCCCAGAAGGAAGGATTTTGTCCTATTCTTGGATTTCAAAGGATTAGGAGCAATTAGTACTTTAGTAGATTAGTAAATGCATGGATTGGGCTGACCAGATAGCTCAGCAGACTAAAGCTCCTGATTAGGCAGACTCAGGGACTGGTGTTTGAACCCTGGCATGCTGTGCTGTCCCCACCGCAGGGACACTCTGAGACTGAGAACAAGACTGGGAGTGGTGGCACACGCTGATAATCCCAGCTCTCAGGAGGCTAAAACAAGATCACTAGGAGACCAATCTGTGTAGTGAGACTCTGTAGACTCTGTGCTAAACACATGTAAGAAAAAGAGAGAGAGAAAAATGTATGAATTGAGTTGCGAATGAGCATGTGCCTTTAGCTGTTAGAGCTCAAAGTAATAATACTTTAACAAGTGCATCAGGGAGCCATGGGCACAGATCACCACACGGTGCACTCCACCTCTCTACTGATGCAAGCAAACAGGAGCCGAGCCCTGGGTCCACCTGGCTGCACTGGCTCTGCAATCATGCAAGTAGAGAGTGCTTCATGCAGGCTTCCAGATTCCAGCTTGAGAGTTTCTCTGAATCCACCGACCAAGAGCATCATGGGGACCCTCCGTGCAACCCTGAGTTGTGCCCTTGAGCCCACTGCTGAGCAAGGAGAGGCAGGCACCAGGAAATAAACACTTCTACCTGTTCTTCCTGAGGACAATTCTGGACTGCATTTTATGAGACCCCACTGGAGTCCCGGTGGGGCCTAGTTCTAGAAAACAGATAACACCAGAGAAACACACCTTTGCTGGTTCTCTTTGTGTCTCTTCTGGGTAATCTTCCCTCCTACTCTGTTTAACCTTACTCTGAAGAGCTGGCTCTGGGGGAGGAGTGTAGCTCTGTGGTAGCATGCTTACCTGGCACACAGGAGATCGTGGGCTCCATCCCAGCACCACAAAATTAATAAATAACCACGTAAATAAATTTAACATAAAATAACCTGATTTTTGGAAAATAACCCTCAGAATCCAGATCTTTTACGCATTAACATAAATTATCCTCCTCACAGTACAATGGTTATATAGGACTCAACTAATATGAATTACTTATGGTCTGTATAATACTTCTTTTATCTTTTTGGCCATGTAGATGGTTCATGATTTCTTACCTTATAAGTAAAGCTATGAAGAACAACTTCACTTGTATTTTTCCTTCATTTAGGAAATAAAGTTAGTGAGTCAAGAATAAGACTATTAAGCTTTTGACCTTGTTGAAAAATTACTTTTGAAAAAAGACTCTACCACTTTCTTATCCGAGGTGAAATATATGATCTTAACCCTGTCATCATACTAAGTGAATACACAGAGTCAATCATCACAGGTGAAACATAGTAGGGGAAAATTTGTAACAATGTACAATGCATTGAATATATATACTCTTTTTCACTCGTCACTATTGCTCATATAATACATTAAAACCACTATTTACATAGCGATATAGAGTAATATGTGTGATAAGGAACAAAGGGATGATTTAAGGTACACAATCAGTGCATGTAGTTTACATTAAAAAACATTTTATTTATATAAAGCACTTAGGTATTAACATGTTGCTATCCATAATGTTCCTAAACCAATTTTCTAAGACAGCTAAAGAATGAGTGAATTACTTTATTTCTGTTTTAATAGAAATAATTTGTATAATTTTTATCATAGAAATAATTAATAATTAATTTGAGAGGTTGTATATAATTTTCATTTTGATACAAATATTTCATTTCTATATTCTCTCTGCTTGTATTTATACATATTGAACAGCACTGCTTTTTTGAATTCTCTGCCACGTACATTGAATTTGGACTGATGTTTCTTCAATTTCTTCAGGTCCTGTATCATAAACTGTAACCTAAGTTGGTACAGACACAACCAAAACCTAATTTAGGAGAATATTTTGTAGCAACCGGCTTTGATCCAACCACAGCAGTCATAGGCTGCCCACTGACTGGATCAGATCCAAACAAGGCAAACGCTAGTAGCTATAGCCAATCTGATGGCTCTGTGCTTTGTTTCTGTTTTCTGCCTTTAAGTACAACCTATATATGTTGCAGAGAGAAGTCTTCTAAACCGTCCTGGTTCTGAAGACCGCTAAGGTCATGAAGTACCTTGGTGCTTAAAAAAAAAACTTTACCTTAAATCTCATTTTTCAAGAGATTTTTGTTTCAAGTTCCTAGGATATTTTTAATCTACCAACCTCTGGGTGGGACCTCATCAGATGATGAGCCCTGAGTCGGACTTCTTAGCCTCTTCCTTACCGAACACCTGCCTGTGATAAAGTGTCAGCCACATCCATTTTGCTTTTCCTTTCTTCACAGTAAAGTCACAATTTAAAATAGTTGTAAGCAGCCATTGTTAAATCGTTGCTCTTGTTCTGAAATTCTGTGCTATATATTCTCTTGCTTGTGACTCTTTTTCTATCTTTGTTTCTGCTATATTTACTCTTTAAAATAAAATTTTAAAAATTAAAAAAAATAGTTATAAGCAGTCTTAGCACAGAATTCTCATAGACTGTTACAACTTTTTCCAAATTAATGTTATTCTATCGAGTGACTCATCAATATTGAGACCTATTGTCATTATTTCATAACAAAACCTCCCTTGGCTGATCTGATGATGAAAATATGTAATATAACCATTGTTAAATTTAAACAATAAAAAATATTAAATAGGAAAAAAAAAAACCTCGCTTGGGCTGGGGAGATAGCTCAGAAGAATAAGCACAAGGATCTGAGTTCAATCCCTGATTCCACAAAATAATAATAATAATAATTAATAATAATAATAATAACGATAATATCTCCCTTACTGACTTACTTAATTGGGATAAAGTATCTACAAATGAATTGATTACATCTTTAGAACTCTTATAAGCAAGGCAAGCCTGGTAACAGGCATCTTTTTTACTGTCAAACACAGCATTTGACTAGCAGAAACACAGATGCATGGATGTATGTACTTCTGAAAAGTGGCTATAATGTTCTTCCATTGGAGTAGTATGATACTTCATATAGTTCTGAGCAATCTCTTGACTGAAACAGCTAAAATATTGGATAAAACATATATATTCACTCTTCTAAAAAAATAAGTGTTGCTGAGCTGGCACAAAAGGAAGCAATTCACATAGGCCAAAGACAAAGTAAAAGCAGGGACACTGAAAGATAAGGGAACACAAAGTCCAGACTCTATGCAGACAATGCTGTTACACTGTGGAGTGTTCAGAGGTTTGAGGCTATCAAGAGTGCAGGACACATGAGTCAAAGACTAGAATCTTTCCCAAAGATGGAGTCCTGGAAAGACAAGCTTCATCAAAGGATTCATCCTGGAAGGACTTATGACTCAGGGTAAAAAATTTTAAAAAGAAAAAAGAAATTTTGTCCTAATTACCCCTGTGATGAAGGTAGAGAAAGGGGAAAAATCTCATGATAATTTGTTGTCGTTATATGTCATTACAGAGGTTCACAACCCCAAATTCATTCTTCCATTTTTATTTTGAGAAATCCTAGGGTGAAGTAATGTGATCCTGGGTTGAGAGTTGGGCCAGTCAAATGCCCCCCAAAAAACACAGATCTAACTCAGAGGAACCAGACAAGGAAGACCTCAAGAACTGACCACAAAAGTCCTCATATATGTGAAGTTCAGTGTTGGCCAGTGTTGGCCAGTGTTTATTCCTGGAAGGCTCAGGGACCTTGCAGATCATATGTCTCAATAAGTAATGTCCACAGGGAACACCAAGAGGAAGAGAAAGCTAGAATTTTAATTAAACACCAGAAAGGACGTGTGGAAGGTGTGGGGCTCTTTCTGCCCCACCTGGGGCCCTCTAGCCATAAGATCATTCCATTCTTCCATGCACAGGTAGAATGCACTCAGTCCAAATTCCAAATCCTATCTTGTTTTTGTCCTGACCTACAGTCTGGGAATTCCCAGTGAGGCATGCCGTGGTCTCTTCAGGCATGGCTTCTCATTCCCCAGACTTGTGCTACTACTTTGCAGCTAACAGTGTTAACACAAGAAGAACAACAATTGCAAAATACTGCCATTCTGGAAGAAAAGCAGTGGGAGGCACATAATACACTTGTGCTGAAATCTGGCGAGTCAATAGTATGCTTGCTTTGTATTCAAAGGGGGTCTTCTTTGACTCAGCTTGGATTCTCCTCTTCGGAAGAAGTGCATCAGCTGGTATCATCGCACCTGGACACCGCCTCACCCTCTGTGGAGTTGCTGCTGTATTAGCTTAGTCCGCATTTGAAAGCGGTTTTAGGAATCAGCCACTCATATGGTCTCTGCAGCTGTCACTGACACTTTGCATATGAAAATTTAGAATCAAGGTGTTAGTTTAAACTTTAAAAACCATACACTTTCTAAATGTACAGGGTTTTAGCTATAAAATTTTAGAAGACATTAAAAATTCTGCTTCATTTACCTCAATCAAGTCAGTAGTATGTTCCATTAATGATATCAGAAGTAATTTTAAAGGTTTTCAAAATCCTATTTATTTATTAGTCCTTTACATAGTCCTTTATTACTTCTTTGATTTTTATGGCAGCTATTTTGAGGTTATCACGCAAAAAAATAGAAAAAAAAACAG
>PVJA010020364.1:0-37062 GCA_004027025.1 Myocastor coypus | reverse complement strand
TTTAAACGTGAGAGGCCCTTTTAAGCCTTGGAATAGCCCTAGGGCACTTAGAAACCCAGTGACTGCTGTTTGGCCTCTGTGCTGCACAGGGTTAAGTAGCAAAAATACAAGGGAGCTCTGGCTGGGCTGGGACTGAGCCCTGCAGAGAGCCCTGCAGTCAAGCTGGCCAACAGCAGCTGAGGCAGCCGAGGACACAGGCCGCTGGCAGCCCCTGCTCCACAGCAATCGACCTCCAACCTTAGAGATAAGACAGGTCTCTTTTTTGGCAAAATGTCCTACCTGGACATTTTGACTAATAATTAACATGACTCCCAAGGTCTTTCTCAGTATAACTGTCCTTCGTTTGAAAATCAAATAAGAACAGTTTTCCCTGGGAAGTTCTAATCTTAATCGCACTAGAAGAATTTGTTCTGTTTTGTTTTGTTTACTGTATCTGAGGTGGAACTCAGGGTCTTGCCCCACAGGTGCTAATGCCACTGAGCTATCTCTTCCACCCATTAGAGGGTTTTGATGTTCTTGGAACTCCAAAAATCATGCATTTCTTTTTCATTTAAACTGTTTATGCCTGCTTGGACACACGCAGTCAGGCACAGGGGACTGCGGTTCCATCCTCACCTCCGTTTGCCATTCCACCATTCCGGCAGACCTGCCCTTGAGGCAGCATGAGCAAAGGAAAAAAAGGAAAAGCATATATATATCATATCTCAGGGAGTTAGGATAGATACACAGCTACCTTTTCTAAGTTCAATGAGAAGAAAGATTTGTATTAATAGTGTTTAGGTAAGATAGCATGTCTATATCTTATACTCTGAATTAGTACTATGAAGACAACAATATGCAATGTATTGATTATTGTAACTGGCTAACCTATTTTGAAGCTGTTTCATTGCTATTTTTTCTCATTAACATGAATAAAACTTTTTTTTAAAAAAGAAACCATTTGTCATCTACTTGTTTAGAAGATTGGGCCTGAAAAATAGTGGAAATTATTTCAAGAGTTTTGACTGGTAATTGAGAGAGTAGTGCCCCTAGTGGGCAATCTGTGTATCCTTTGATTCAAATTCATGAAGATACTGCCAAGCTTACACTTTTAGATGGAAAAGATACCTCTTCTCCAATTTTTCTTAGATATCTCTCCACTTTGACTCATAATATTTCTTTTCTCAGTTTCCTCGGTCAGTTTTGGCTTTTTTAAACTTTTATTTTATTGTATCTTTTTTGGTAAAATTTACTTTTATTTTCATTTTTGAAAATGTACTTAGCACCAGGTCTACAGGGTCTCACTGCACAGATCAGACTTGTACTGATTCTCCTGTTTTCAGGCTCCTAGGTTTATTTTTTGGTTTTGGTGCCAAGGACTGAACCTAAGGCTTCCCACTTGCTAGGCCAGGGTTCTACAGCTAAGCCAAGGCCCAGCCCCATTATTGCTTTTGGGTCCCTCTCTTCAGGATGTGCAGTTAGGCTCAGTAACCTAATGTCCAAGGCTATAGAGACAGCCCTCCCTTGTCTGAACCAATCTTCTACTTAAAGTCAGAAATGTGGCTGACGTCCTCTTATAGCCCCCTCTGAGAAACTCTAAAACCTGTGTTCCTAGGCCCATTAAACCTTTTACCAATAAAGGAATAGAAAGTTTTCTGATTTAAGACACAATCCTGCAGCTCTTCTTTAAAATACCTTCCTCTAATCCTCTTCAAGGGAATTAAAAAATTTCGAAGAGTATCTGGAACTAATTATGTCCTTTCTCCTTGTGAAAACCTTTAAACATTTTAGGGGATGTGAAGGCACTTTATGTCTTTGTCAACTGTAGAGTTGAAGTTTGGACTTCATCGGTTAATCAAAAAATTTCAGAAGTCTAATACCTAGGGTTGGCAAGATAGCGCAGAGCACTAAGTGCTGCTTAGGCAAATGCATGGACCAGGGTTCGATCCCCACCACCACATGCCATGCCTGACCCACCACAAGATGAGCTCAGCTGGCCAGCAACACTGGGCGTGGTGGTGCAAGCCTGCACTCTCAGCGCTGGGGAGGCTGAGAACGGGAGGACCACAAGGAGTCCGAGCTGTGTAATGAGACCTTGTAACAAAAATATTTAAAAGAAAAAGTCTAACACTTTTGTTTTAATTTTAGAAGCAAGTTCTTGACAGGTGTTTCAAAAACTCGAAGAAGGGACTTTCAGTCTCTCCTGCATTAAATCAGCCCCTAGGGCAGCTCTTCAACTTCCATATTCTAAGAAAAATAAAATCACCCTTGAAGTCTAACCCAGGACTGCAGGCCTACACGATAGCTGGGAGGACACGTGAGAGGGAAACCGGGCACACTCAGCAGGAGGTGGCAGCCTGGCCAGAGCAGTGACAACGGTGGTCCTCCTGGGCCTGGAAGCCTCTAACTTCACCCTAGAAAAGGATCCTAGCTTTTCACTCCTTGCAATGTGACCAGAGTCTTCTCCTGCAAAGGGAGCTTATGGCCCTCAGATAACTAGCTGCCTTCTTAGATAGAAGGTGGGGTTTACTGAAGGCCACGACATTCTGGTACAAGAATCTTTCTCCTAGAAAGGAATTCCTTTCACTTGGAAATATCTTAAGAAACAAGTTAACAAATATTGTCTTACGTAATTGAGAATTTGCTGCATGGTAGGTCACCCAACCTAGACCTGCAATTCTACATTTAATGTTTTAAAAATATTTTATTTATTGTAGACAGAATCTTGCTATCTATCTAGTTCAGGCTGGCCTTAAACTCACAGCGATCCTCTGGCCTCTCTGCCTTGCAAGTGCTGGGGCTGCAGGTGGGTACCCCTACCCCCAGCCTGCATTTTGAACAAGGCTTCACTTTTGGAGTTGCAAGGGGATCTTTACACACCCTCAGCTGGCCCTTCTACTTCAAATAGAGGTAGCTTACGGCAACCCAAGGTAAAGCAGCACATAGAAGCTGTACTAACCTTAGTATGCTGGATCTTCAAATCCGTCAGTGGGGCAAGGGTAGGTACTTTTGCTGAGGACATTTCTCTGGTTCAGCTCTGGGAACACAAGAGACAGGCTCAGCAATTTGATTCTGATACAGCAGTTGGCTTTGTTTGTTCCCTTTTATTGCACACTCCCTAAGGTTTATTTGCATATTGGGAAATGATTGGGTGAACAGATCGAGAGCAAAAAAAGAAAGGACACCACTTATTTATCTGTAACTGTTGGAGCAGGAATCCTTGGACTTTAAACATAAATTCTTAAAAATCAGCATTCTAACATTGAAGTTGCTTCTGGACATAGGGTACTATTTGCAGATGAATTAATTTATGAAGCAGAAAGCTGTGGTAAGAGTATGCAGTCCAGCTGTTCCAGCCACTAGATCCATTTATTTTTTCCTTTTTAATTTATGTATTTGGTACCAGATCTCACTATGCAGCACTGACTCCTGATGAGCCTCCTGTTTTCAGCAACTCCAGCTCTGGATTATAGGCATGCACCCCCACACATGTACTTGGAGGCAGCCTCTGAGTTCCCAGGGGTGGGGCTGGCACAGCATGTGGTACTGGGGATCGAATCCAGGTTCCTGCACTTGCCTAAGCAGGCACTTAGTCCACTGAGCTTTCTTGGCGGCCCTCTGTGCTTTCCTCTATTGACGCTCTAGCTAACGTCCTAGTAGGAACCAGATAAAATTATTTGTATGCTCTGATGATTAGGAATTAACAACAACAACAACAAGAAATCTTTCTAGTGAAACTCTCTGCTTCCCTGAATATGGAATTCAGACCTGAAAACTAATGTTACCGAGTAGCTTTTCCAAGCTATATGCAGAGAACTCAATTTTCTTGAAACTCCTATTTTACAGACAGAGAGAGTGAGCAGCTGACTTCTAATCATAGATCTGACACGTGGGAGACCAGTGCATGAGCGTCTTCTGAGGCCTGTGTATCTCCAACGCCCAGGGTTGGCCCCCAA
The DNA here is from genome assembly GCA_004027025.1 of Myocastor coypus. NCBI lineage: Eukaryota > Metazoa > Chordata > Mammalia > Rodentia > Myocastoridae > Myocastor > Myocastor coypus. Next base: position 33,127 of record PVJA010020364.1, on the reverse strand, counting down.
AACCCTCTCATACTTTGTCTCACCCTGGGAGAAGAATCCCAGACAGGGTTAAGGATCAGCTGCTTGAGTTCTGCAAGGGAACAATCCCCCTCTCAGGCACGGAAGCTCAGCTTTTTATCTTTCGTCTAAGGCAAGAATTGATGCACATTTTTTGTTATGGACAGATAATGACTGTCTTCAGGTTTCTGGGTCAGATGATTTATGTTATAACTTCTGCCTTGGTAAAAAGGAAGTACAGGGAATAGCTACAGTAACACATGCATATATATATATATATATATATATATATATATATATATACATTTTAGAAAAAGCCAGAAGGTAGTCCAGATGTTATGAAATGGGCCGGTCAACAAGATTCTCATTCAGTTAGGTTCAGAAGTCCTAGAATTTAAGGCCAGCCTGAGCTGCATAGCTAAATCCTATCTCAAAAAAACAAAAAACAAAAAAAACAAACAAAAAAAAAGAAAACAACAGGCATTACTGACTTCAGGTAAAAGCTGCAGCTTTGGAGACAGTTTAGCACACCTAACCACTTAATTTCAACAAGTGCTTACTAAGCATCACTTATGTTAGTAAATTTGTCAAACTCAATTTCAGTACCAATACTCCTGAGTCTTTGGTCTAACAAGGGTAAAATCTCCTAAGGCCAAGAGCAGTTGTTCACCTCCCAGTTCTTATTCTCCTTCTTGTTTGTTGGACTTCTGAAGGTCTTTCTCCCTTTCTTATTGCACGAAGTGTGCATTTCTACAGAAACTTTCAACGTGGTCAGTTTGCACTTGCAGCTGAGCTTCAGTGGGAGGGTTCTCCCATCACGTGGCCTGCTGTTCTCAGTGAGACGGAAATTACTTAGGAAAGGACAAGCACAGTCATTTTTAAAAAGTTTTCTGATACATAAAACAAGTGATTATTATGATTTCTTCATTTTCATTTTCTGTATAGTTTGAGAAGTTTTTTTTCTTATGAACAACAAAAAATATGTGACAGTATTCTTAGTCTCTTACATTAGGCTTTCTTTGCCTACTGCTCTTATGCACTGATGTGTATGTATTGAAGAATCTTTCCTGAGTTATGCCTATTCTGTTGAAGTTTTCCCTTTTTATAGGAAAGGATTTAAATTTAAATCAATTTAATGTTAACAGTTACAAAATCATCTCGGTTTGTTATTATTCCAATATGAAGTTTCATGCTTATATTTAGAATTCTATTATTGCAAATTCACACTTAAAATGTAACAATCAGATATGTATTGATGCATCTGGAAATGATTATGTGCTGCCATGGCAACAGTACTTCTACAGGAGGGGCTTTTATGGAGTGCACCAGCAGGAGCGTAGGCTCGGGCTCTCAGTGAGGCTTCGATGGCCACACAGGAGAGCTCACCCTGACTGCAGTTGGCCTGTTGCTGTAGGAATTGGTTTCTCATCAGGAATCCTTTTTCCAAAGCTGGTCTCTGGTCCCAAATATATAGTCCTGATGGGCTGAGACTGATTTATGAAAACCCCTTAATAAATCAAGAATTGTCTTTCCATAGAGACATGGACAAAGTTAAGGAATTCCAAGTTTAACCTTTGCCCCTAGTGATAAGGAGAAATAAAAAATGAAATAAACAGACATAGCCTCCTCACAGCGGCTGAGGATTATTAATGAACTCATGGTAGCATAGATACAGGGGCCACAGCGAGTCCACAAGAGGGAGTAACTAGGGAGGTGATGTAGAGGTAGAATTGGCCCCTTAGTGCCCTCCAAGAGATGCTGGGCTCTTTGCTCGGTATGGAATCTATTCAGTTGTAAATGGCAGAGACGTGCTGTCTGATGAGTTTATGGATATCCAAAGCATTGGGAATATCTCTTACCCAAAGGAACAAAGCTAGCAAGAGAAGGTGAGGAGATACAGTGCAGATTGGTGGCTGCTACAGGGTAGAAAGAACAGAAAAGGAGAGCAAAGGTTCATGGGTAAGTTTTACTTCAGAGGGATGGAAATGCCTTAGAGCTAGAGAAGAGTAGCTATACCACATTGCGAATATACTGAAGACCAGAGAAATATTTGCTTTAAGAGGATTTGTTTTCAAATTTTGGTCTATAATTTTCTAGTCTATAAATTTCACCTTGGTAGATTTTTTTTAATTTAATTTATTCTTTCAATATAGGGTCTCACTAAGCAGTGTGGAATTATAGTGGTCCTCTTGTCTCAGCCTCCTCAGCACTGGGATTACACTGCCGCCATGCTGGGTTTCAGTTGCTTACACAGTGTGCATAGGATTCCTGGGCTGGCATAGTATGTGTGGCACCCAGCATCCAACCTAAATCCTTGTGCTTTCCAGGCAGGCACTTATGCCACTGAGTTATCTCCCCAGCCCAATATATTTTCTACATATGTAAAGGAGAGGCAGAGAGAAGCTTGACTGTGACCAAGCATGACAACCCAAAGATTACAAAGTTGTGGGATGATTCTTTGGTGAAAACTTCAGACTTTGAAACCCCAAGGATAATAAAAGCTCAGAAAACAGAGCTTTGATATTTTTCAAGCAGACTGACCAAGGGATGTCTTGAGACAACTTCACAACATTTAACATGTTAGGCTTCCACTCTCACTGTTGATATTGAAATTCTTAGGTGTTGTAACAACGGAAATACTAATTAGCATATAATGGATAGCACTTCAAGAATATTCTAAAAGGCCCCCTTTTGTGTATTTTTTCTTATGTTTCTGGTCTGTTTCTGAGGGATAAGCAATGACTTCTTTCAGGCTCTCTCTCCTTCAAAATCTGATTTAAAAAAACTAAGTCACATTCCAAAATAACTAGCAAATAGTCCCACTGGTTTTTTTTTTTTTTTTTAATTAAATTAAACTAATTTTTTTTTTAAAATTAACTAACACTGGGAAGAGTTAAAATAATGAATGTTTATTGAAAGTGTTAATGTTCAATTATTTAATCAATCTTACATACCTATGTCTGTTGATCTACACCGATTTGATGATGAAAATATGTAATGCAACCACCGTTAAATTTTTCTTGTTTTGAAATTCTGCACTATATGTACTCTTACTTGTTACTGTTTCCACTGATTTTGGAAATGATTTAGATAATATCCTTGACCCAGGGACCCATGTGTCTTCACTATCACACCACTATAGCTCTAGTGCATAGAATAGCAATTTAGCATGTGGAGCTTAGACGTTTGGAAGACACATGTTGTGTATACGTAGGAAATAGTTTCTCTCAGACAACAGCATCATAGTTCATTCTGGGCCCAGATTTCAAAGGCTTCCTGTACACAAATCTTGAGGAAAGTCCTCTTCTAGGATACAGCTTTTCTAGTGAAAAAGAAGTCACACGTTTCCTTGCTTCATATTCCTACATGAGTAGCAACTTCTCAGATTCCTGAATCATAAAGCCCAGAGACACAAGCAATGTCCTAATATTATCTATGGGGAATCCAGTTGTGCTCAACTGAAATGGACTTCAACAGTTCAAAGCCTCAGAAAGATTCTGGAGAGTGCATTTAAGGTCAACTAGTAGGTTTTTGGAGATCTTTCAATTTTATCGATAAAGTATGAAATTCAGGATGCAATGTAGGCCTTCCAAACTGAAAAATTCTAAGAAGCAGTTAGTGCCATAAATATGTAGTTTGGATTTTCAGAAGTACTGTGTACACAGATTCCATTCTGCTCCATACAACTGTAAATAATTCCTTCCTTATCACTTGACTGAAGTACGCAACTTCAGGGCAATTGAAGTTGACTTTATTCAACTGCTCTTATATAACTAGCATTGGAATCAGCCCCCAAACTGAGCCTATTAGAAGTATCTCTTAAGTGGCTGCTTATCAGGGTGATTACTTATAATATGAATAAGAGAATCGCTTTTTTCACAGGTTAGCATACAAAAGAGGCAGCTAGAGTTCTCCCTCCAAAGGACGATGTGTGACACTTTTATAACATTACAAAATCATTGCACAATAAGTAAATCTTGCATAAGCAGGCAAAGCAAAACAAACAATAGCACCCTTGGTGCTTCAGAGACTCTTTTAAATTTTTCTGGCTTGGGAAAGGTATTTTAGTTAGTAAATCTATGCTAAGCACTGCGATGTTCTGGAGGTTTAGCAATGGCGGCCCCAGCAGCTGGTGATTCTGGGTTATCTGTCTAGATCTGTACACATCATTTTGAGTCCATGGAACATTGTTCCTCATTCGAAACCAGACATTGAAAGACCTATTCCGCTACCGCGATGAGGTCAATTTATTTCTAGTAGCTATGAACATAACACTCTAATTGTCTTACAAGTCCAGGTGAAAATTAGTGCAATACAGAAAAGACACTGTTGGAGAGAGCCTTAGATTCTTTCTAAGTTTTCCCTACATTACAAGCTGATTTTGCCCCTAATTTATGTAACGTGCTGCCCCTAAGCATTAGTTACTGTCATCTTGATACCTCTGGTAGTCCAGTCCCTTCATCTTTCCAGAAGCTTTGTATGAAGTTTCACACAAAGCGAAAGACACTGTACTTAACTGACTTTTCCATAATTGTTTTTAGCTTTTGGAATGTGTTGACAACAATGTTGAAGAGAAGTACCTAGGTATAAGAATAGACCATTTGCATGTATCTGATAAATAGCTTATAGATTAGTATTTCCTCGACCATGGTTCAACCTGTGTTGGAAGAAATAGATTTTTCACATTGTAGTTTAGGACAGGATCCCTTTTTAGCATACCTGGCTCAAAGAAATGTTTAATAAGTCACTAGTTGTAATCACAGTTTTCCATTCCCCAACCTGTGAATAACCTGTGAATAAAACAAGCAACTTTCTAATACTCAAGAGCATTTCCCTCAGAAATTTAGGTTTACTTGTATTTTGAGGCAAGAAAACTAAAGCTGTGCCCCCAGTCAGTGTTCTTAGCTTGAGATAGTTTCATATTTTTCCCCTATTAAATTGACATTGATTTAATCTGTGACCAAATGTTATTGTGTTTACTGTGTACTCATGTTCCAGATAGCTGTATGGGTAGAGATCCAGTGACTGGGAAAATGCTAAATTTCCTCTTCTCATTGCCTAGTAGAAAGGAGAAAAAACTCTTTGCCTATGTAGAAGGAACCTGGACTAGGAGAGATCTCCAAATAGAGCTTCCTTAAAGATGTAGCATGAATGTAGAAACCTTAATCAGATACTTTTAGCAGTAGGCCACAGGACTTGTAGATAACAATTCAAAGTAGCTTAGTCTTACTCTGAAAAGCACACCTGCTATGCAAATAGATTGCTGCATAGGAAACTATCAAAAGGGCAACAGAATGACTCAGTGCATGTAGCACAAAGGCAACCTCTCATCATTCAAAAATGTATTTTTAATTGAACCAAGTACTTTTATGTCCACTTGATACACAATTTGGCCAATTCACAGGAAATGTTTGGTTCTTGATTCCTGCTGGTCCTCTATTTACCAGATATCAAAGTCTGTTATATTTAGCCCCATCTTTATATCATCTTCAAATCCACTAATATCACCATACTCTGGAAATCTGTTTTAATTCAGCTCCAATATACACGTATAAATGCTGTAACTGCTCCCTTTGGGGGTAATTTAGAATCTTGCATTATTTCTCAAATTTTAAAAAATTTCCCAAGAGGTTTCATTTTCTGCATTTCCAAATCTCTCAGTCTAGACATTGGTGGATATTTTCTGTGGGTATGAAATAGAACATGTTCTAGGCTTTGTGGGTTCCATGGCTTCTGTTTTTATTGTAATGGAAAAGCAACAGTGGAGGATATGAAAATAAATGGAAATGCCTGTGTTTCAATAAAACTTTATTCAGAAGAACAGATAGCAAGCTGAATTTAATCCACAGGTGATAATTTGCTGAGTCATGTCCTAGTTTTTGCATTAGCATGGAAGTAGATTGTCATGTCCTCTGCAAATAATGATAGTTTAACTTCTTCTTTACCTATTCTAATTCCTTTTATTTGTCTCTCTGGTCTAATGGCTATAGCTAATGATTTCAGAACTATATTGAATAGCAGTGCTGATAGAGGACATCCTTGTCTTGTACCAGATATGAGAATAAAAGCCTTCAGCTTTTCTTGATTTAGTATTACATTTTCTGTTGCATTGTTGTAGATGGCTCTTGTCAGTCTGAGGTAGAGGCCCTCTATTCCAATTTTCTGTAGGACTTTGAACATGAATGAATGTTGGACTTTGTCAAAAGCCTTTTCTGCATCAATTGAGATGACCATGTGATTTTTGGCTTTGCCTCTATTGATATAGTGTATTACATTTATAAATTTGCATATGTCGAACCATCCTTGCATCCCTGGAATGAATCTTAGCTGGTCATGGTGTATAATATTCTTCATGATTTTCTGTATTCTACTTGTAAGGATTTTATGGAGGATTTTTTCATCTATGTTCATGAGAATAATTGGCCTGTAGTTCTCTTTCTTAGTTACATCTCTCTCTGGTTTTTGTATCAGTGTAATACTTGCCTCTAAGAATGATTTTTGGAGAATTGCTTCACACTCTGCTTTGCTAGTGATTAAAACTAATTTGTGTTTGGAATTATTTACATTAACTAGTATTTAGACTTTCATTTTATAATGCATGAGAAATAAATCCTATTGAATAAAATACAGCAAAGTGACATAAAATGGGGCACTTTGTATCTTGTCTTCTTACAATGATAAAATGAATGATATACAATAAATAAAATGAAGATGGCAACAACAAATGTTATATACTTAATTAATCTTCATTAAATGTCCCCAAAGTCACATAGGTTAAATGTAGTAGCACAGAACTAGTAATTGAAATGCAGAAGACATTAACTAGCCTCTGTTACTAATAAGTTAACCATGTTCCTGATGGCATTTGATTGCTCCATGTTTCTGTGAAATGAAGGTATTGTACAAGAAGAACACTGGTGCCTTGCTGGTCCTGACATTTCCTGGTTCCACGCTGGACACAACCACACGTTCCTGTGTCTCACAGTCCCTTACCCTTCCCATCAGTTCATGTGCTCAGTCATGTAATATGTAACCAGGGTCCTGGTGAGTTCCATGGTGTTTGAATTTAGCTTCTTTTGCTTATTATTCACATGTCCCACTGCTTCTCTTGGTTTTGAAATTAATTATAGCTAGAAGCTCTCTGGTGAAATGCAGCTCAGTTTACAGTGTGAGAACAAACCATATGTGGTATTGCAGTCTTTAAAATCTGTTTCTGTTTGCTTTTCTGCGCTTTTTTTTTTTTTTTTGTCTAAGTTTTGCTGTGTCATCAGGTTGTCTTTGGCTTCATTTGGAGTCTGGTTGATACAATCAAGTTTCTAATCTCAAATCACAGTCAACTTTTAGCTCATGCTGTGCTCCACCCTGTTCTTTTTTTGGTAGTGAACTTTAACCTTTACGTGAAGAGAACATGTTTTTGATAAGCTGGAAGGGATAGCAAATAATCACAGTTATGATGGGGTTCTAATTGAGATGCGCTCAGCAGCCTAAGGGATACCAAGTAATAGTCCAGAAGATGTTGTTGTCTAAAAAGAAAAAAAATACTTTTACTGAAGTATTTACCAGTCCCCCAAGACTTTTATTAAGTGAATTCTTAAAATCTATCAGGCAGTTTCTGTCTAGGAAGTTTGCTAAACAATCATTTTTTAGAATAGCTCATTTAAATAAGCATAATTATTAATTTCATTTTTATAGGTAAAATGTTGGTGTTTATAAGGACGGAGTAATTTGTCCCCAATTCTAAAGCCAGTGTGTGCTGAGCAGGCATTTGAACTCATCAGGCTGGACTCTAAGAATGTCTGGCATCAGAAAGCATGCTGATTGCTTGGCAAATATCAAGAGCCATCATGACTCGTCAGATTTGTGCCATCCAAAAAAGGCTTAATAATTGACTTACGCTCATAGCAAAAGTAAGTGGTGGGTCAAGAACTTGGCATGCATTTGATTCCAAAGCTCAGGATCCTTCTAACAACTGCCATCATTATTTGGAGGAAAAAAAGTAGAATTTCTATGTGTCTAAGGGATTTGTGACTAATTGATTTGAAGACATCATCAGAATATAGGCAACTTTTTGTACATAAGTAGTAATGAAATGAATGGGGGCAACAAACTGACAAAGTACAGACTTGTGATAAGACATACACTGAGTAGGTACTAATATTTTCAAGGGAGCATATTTTTTCTCACACTTGACTAAAAGAGAAGGCACTTTTCTTTAAGTTTGTTGAGCACAATAAAACTTTATTTGTTTGCTTTTTTCAAGTTTTTTTTTTTTTTTTTTTTTTTTTAGGGACAGGCCTACACGGTGTTCACGGTCTCACTACTAGATTAGACTCGTAGTGATCTACGTATGCACAGCCTCCCAAGAGCTGGCATTATAGGAGTGTGCCACCACACCCAGTCTCCATTGCCAGCTAGGGGGTGGGGGCCAGCATGGCAGGCCCAAGGATTGAAATGAACCCTCCCCCACCATATGCCTGCTTGCAGGTGCTTTAATCTGCTTAGCTATTTGGCTGGTCCCAAACCTTACTTTTTTGAGCAAATTGTTTTTCTGCAAACATTTCACTATGCAAAGCACTTATATATCAAAGCAAATTTAGCAAGTAGAAATGACAGAAACTTATATCATTTATTCCACAATTCACAGATATTACACAAACTGTGTGTAATAATGTAATATGATGCAAAATAGCAAAGAAAATGCAAACTATGAAGAAAATAAACAGACTAATCTGAACTTTGAAAGCTACTGCTCAGTAGATAAGAAAGATGAAGGCCACTGTGTGAGACAACACACTTTCTGTATCAATAATGGAATCACTGCTCTCTGTGGTCTCAAGGGAATCTTGCCTTTTTGTGAAACTTTCAAAAGGATCTTATCCAATGACACTTGCTTGTGTCTTCTTTTGAGGATTTTGTGGAGTGTTGCTATTGCATTCTTAGTGTTGTTGATTGCAATTCCACAGATCTGGGAGGTGCTTTTCTAAAAAAAAGTACACCATTTGCCATATTTCTAAAAAAGGAGAGAAGGAAGAAGAAAGAGGAATATATATATATATATATATATATATATATATATACATATATATGTGTGTGTGTATGTGTGAGAGAGAGAGAGAAAGAGAGACAGAGAGAGAGAGAGAGAGAGAGAGAGAGAGAGAGAGAGAGAGAGAGAGAGAGAAAGCTATCTAAATCAGAAATTGAGAATTTGTTTCTGAGACCTGTCTTTGCTCCTGTCTGGAAGGTGAACTCTGTTGCTTAGTTTGATGTTCTTAAAGATGAATTTATTTTCCACCATGTGGAGCTGAAGAAATTTGTGACAGAAAATTATAAATGGACTAGGGCCAGCCAAATAGCTTAGGGGCTCTGGGTTTGATTCCTGGGACTGTCGTGTTGGGCCTACCTGCAGGGTGCAGAGACAGCAAGTGAGACTGGGCGTGGTGGTGTGTGCCTGTCATCCCAGCTCTTGGAAACTATGAAAAGTTTGGAAGGCTGAAAATAGCCAGTTCAATACAAGTCCGATCTAGTACTGAGACCTTGAACACCCTGTAGACCCTACATTAAAAAAGTAATAATAATAGAAAATAATAAAATAAAAACAAAAATAAAAAATAAAATAAATGAGCTAATAAGATACTTTAAATTTTTAAGGTTTTAAGGATTATCGACTATGTGAACTTCATGCAAATAAGGCAACACAAATAATGTCCAGAAGCTCAAAACAAACTAATATAGAGCAGATATTTTCTGTTTAATCCTAAGATGTATTATTTATGCAATGAAAGTTTCATTTGTATATATTTCAGTTTGCCTTTGGCTTTTTGCCTCATGCAGCAATCAGCTCGTTTTGTCACACATTAGGATGTCAGGGCAGGACGCCACTGTCATAATATTGCTCTGTCAGCCTAGTTACATTATTTGCACATGGGTTTTAATGTATCTTTTAAATGTGTAGGAACTTTCTGATTTTTAGGGAAAATCAGTCTTTCTCTGTGTTTGGGTATCTTTCATTGTGAACATCCAAAGACTTTTAGTTTTCCCTATAATTTAGGTTTCTCCAGTTTCCAAAAATGGTAATTATGTTCTCATTCCTACAAAGTGGCACATTTGCCAGTTTATAAGTCTATCCCAGTTTGAGGAGCTCTTAAATTGCAGATAATTTTTTTTGTTCAGATCTAAGAAGCTGATGACTTTCATTCATTTGATGCTACCCTTGACAACAGTGTCGATGTCCAAAGGTAATCTATCAATATAAAGTGATAAAGCACTTCTATAAAATCTAGATCTGGAAAATAAATGAGCTAGAGAACATCAAGTTTAAAATTTTCAATTGTTCTACAAGAACATTTTAAAATATGCAAAATCCATTTTACTTGGGTTAAAGTCACTTCCTACAAGGATCTTGATGGAAGATTACGAAGGCCTGTTCTATGAGCACACAATGGAAGCAGGGGTATTTCTCTTTGTACAAAGGGTACTTCTCCCGAGCTTTTCCCTTTTCATCTTCAGATCTACTCCTAGAACAAGAGTCACTCTTGCAAAGAAGAGCGCCTCTTGATACCAGTTTCTTAACATTAACTGGTATTAAGTGAGGCAGGGAGCTGGAGGAAGGCGAGTTCTCTGCTAAACTAAAATAGGAAAAATGTATACTAAGGCAAAGCCAAAGAGGACATGGGGATACTTTAGAATCAATAATATAGTACAAATGTACAGAGGAGACTACATTGTACAGAATGCCTGTATTTTTGCAATGAAACATACCCATTACACCATAATAAGAGGTTATTTGTAAAACCTCTTTATACTTTATTGACGGAAATTTTGATTATTATTAAATTTTATGTCCACGCAAATGTCTTTCATGAAGCCATCTTCACTCCTGCAGTTAGAAGCCATCAGTACTCCAGTAGTACGTGACTGCAACTTAGGGCTTTTCAGATCTTTGTTTTTAGGGCAGTATGGACTTGGCTTTGTTCTTGGCTAGACAAATGCATCTGATGAAATAGATCAATCGCTCTTCACCTGTTTTACCTGACACCCATGCCTAGAACTTCGTAGGAATCTCAGTAAATGTCTCTGAAGGACTGTTGCCAGTTCTCTCAGGAATGGATAGGATTTCAAAGATTGCTCTAGAAAAGAAGATCTGCATCTCTACCCATATGAGAATGTTTGTGTAACTTATTTACATTTGAATTTTTATTGGCAACTGTTTGTAGAACTGAATAATTACCTTCATCTTGGGGAATTACCTACATATTCATAAGACATCCTAATTCTTTTTGTCCTCCTATCATCTCCCTCCCCCTTTTTTCCATCACTTAATTTTTATTTTTCTGTTGTTATGATTAATTAGACACTGCTGTTCAGGGACAGAGTAAATAATACATGATAGCCCAAACTTGTAAATAAGAATATTTCAAAGTGAATCATGTCAAGTTATTTTAATTAAGCTTTATATTCAAATTACAGTTAAATAGTTCATTTGACCAGCAGCCGTGACAGTCTAGGAGGCATTTCAGGACACTTCATGGATGACATCGCTGGGAGAACAGAACGACTCACTCTCATGAATATGAATGTTAGGTACTTCAAGCAACCCTTTGAGGGTAAATCCCTAAATGACTCTTGGTCCACCTCTATGAAAACATCGCTCCTAAAGGTACCTGCATAGAAAAGCACATCGCTAAAATGAAGCTAAAGAGATCTTGCATCCAAATCCAACCTTTTCATTTTTCATAGCACTTTGGTTCACATACCAAAAGGCAAATGTTTCTTTTACAATAAGCTCAATGGCCGACTCTTAATCCATACTATTAATAGAAATCTGCTCATCTCATACTTAAAAAAATCAAGAAAAATGAATTTTATATTTAAATTCTACACTGGTTAATGGAGGGAATGCCAGTTTATTGAAGAGTCTTCACTCCTGTCAGTTATGAGTTCTTCTGAGAGATTTTCATCGTGACAGTCTTGATCTCTGTGTATGCATAGAGGCCCTCTTCACCCCTAGAGAAAGAAAAAAAAAAAAAAAAAAAAAAAAAAAAAAAAAAAAAAAAAAAAAAAAAAAAAAAAGGAAAAACCCATAAATATCACTAAACAGAGCAAAGAAATTATATAATAGTCCTTGATTTGGTAGAAGTATGCTTTTGCTTATGCATCGAGGAAAGTACTTTCTATTCACACTACACCTAGCCAAACACAAATAACTTATGAAAAGAATTTTTAAAAATATCTTTCTCTCTTTCTCAAGGCTAAAATTGCATTACTTAGAAATGTGAGGAAGCAGAATCTCTGTTAATTTGATGCCAGCCTGGGCACCATAAGTGAGTTTAAGGTCAGCTTAACTGCAATGTGAGCCTTGCCTCAAAAAAAAAAAAAAAAAAAAAAAGCCTTTCATTTAAAATAATTATATACCCTCAGTTGATTTTCATAGAAATTCTTCATGTATGACATTATCGTACCTAGCTATACATGCTCCAGCTACTCAAAAGATAATTTAACCCAATAAAAATGTATATTTCTTAGCAACATAAAGTTCTTGTTGGGTTAAATTAATTTGTACCAATCGTATTTAGAAAAGTCATCATGTCTGCATCTTGTACTCTGAACAACTGCTATGAAGACAGCAATATGCAACATATTAATTATTGTGGCTGTCCTACTAATGTGTTTTGAAACTGTCTCATTGTTATTTCTTTCTAAAAGTAATAAAATTATAGAAAAAAACCTTTATTTTTCTTAGTATACATTCAGTGGAATAAGATAGACATAGTATAAGAGCAGTGGCAATGATTATCACTGAAGCGTAGTGCCTTAAAATTATGAACTGAAGCAGAACGTGTGTGCCATGTGGCATTGGCACAGAACTGGTGAGGGTGGCATAGGATGACCCCCACATACTTTCTAAGGTGCCCTAAGCTTTTGTGTCTGTATTTTATCCGTCTCCTTTCTTATTGTGAAAACAAGAAGTTCAAGTTGCATTTTTAGTTTATTTTATCAACATTCTGGGAGAAATGTGTGGGAGTGCTGTGCCAGCAATTCCGGGCCAGCCCTGCCAAAAATGTAATCATGGTCAGAGATATGTACACAAACTAATTAGTTTGACCAAGGAATTTTCTAGTAATGAATATTATGTGCAGAAGAAACTAGAAAAGGGAAATAACCACTTTGGAGTCCTCATTTTGTGTCAGGTCTATAAGGCTAGTGATTGAACATTAACGACATTTAATTATCATCATCTGAAGAGGAATAGGAACGCCTTTATTTCAAATCTGAGGGCCAGAGACTCAGAGTCTGGACAACCAAAGCAGCCACCTGGAGGGCCAGGGATGGCGTCAGATCTCTGACCAGTCAGGGTTCCTTCCTATCTGCTCTGTGGTCTGTCCACTTATCATGCACCTCTATCTATGGACTGAATGACGTTCTATAGATGGCTGTCACTTTTCATCCTTACACTAATAAGAATCAAGCCAATTTTCTTGGATTCCGGATACCTTAATCTACATCATATTTATTTTCAATGAACACCCAGTCTGTTAATTAATTCACACCATGTCAGGGCATTTTGAACTATGTCTTTTTGTTTATTATGTCTCCCACCATAGTCATACAAAGGAAAGAAATCAGTGTCATGTGTCTGCGACTATGACAAACAGATCCATAGCATGCATGTCATGAAGATATACTGAGAACACTGCTAGGTCATTCTATCATTCCTCCTGTTCTCTGCTTCCCTAATTTTGCTGATCAAAGTGATAATGTTTATATTATGGCCTTAGAAACTGAAACTCATTTCATACACTGCTAAGAAAATAGAAATTCTTATTGTGTTTGATTCTGTAGTGTGTATATGATGCACTTTGCTTATTAATTTTTATTATGAAATGTAAAATATTCTAATAAATTGTTAAATGTGTTTAAACAAAATTAACCAGAGTACTATATGTCTTATGTATACAGATGCATATGCATATTAAAAATTCTACATATCTTGGTTCAAACTAGATCAAAAGCTCATGAATTCATTTATGTATAGTCTCAATCTAGTCATAAGTCTAAAATATGTTTTACTCAGTCATGTTTATTTATGAATTCATAATTTATTTTAAAACTAACTCTTTGAAATCACTTAAAATTTTAGAGTTTGTATTTATAGTATTTTTTGTATTTATAGTGTTTTAATAAATAAGGACCTTTCATCTTAATAGTGACATTATCTTTGGAAAGGTATCTAATTTTTTTTCACATATATATTCAGAGGAGGGCTCATATATTTATACACTTCTTACAGTCACCAATTTATTTCCTTCCTTCATTTTGACAATGTCTCTTGAACAGATTAAGTTTATATTTAACAAGCAAATTAAAAAGCACATGATAATGCAGTCACAAATGTAAAGTGCTTAATATTCCCTTATGAAGCATAGAAGCTTAGAAAATTATATTGCACTTTTGCTATTGCCTTTCTGTACTTATCAATTGCTACCATATTTAGCAAACTTTTTGTGCGTCTGTAAGAAAGAACAAAGGCCGGTTGAATCTACCGTAGTGAAATCAGATTAATACCACAGGAATTATTTTTATGAAAGTAAATATAACATATTATTTCATATTATTTTTTGAAAGTAAAATTTTTGTGCAAACAAATATTTATTGTAATAAGAAAGATTGTCTTACATTTCTCGTCCATTTCCAGACATTTTGTATCCACCAAAGGGAGCCTGATATGCTCCTCCACCGTAGCAATTCACCCTGACGGATGGAAACAGAGGAGGGAAACGTGAAGCCAATTCAGGAATTGTAAACTGGGAAATTCAGAAAGTCAGAAACCACTTTTAGGAACTTCATTTATTGTAATGTAATGAGCTCATTGAGATTTTAAAACAAGTATTACAAACAGTAATGCAGAAAAAAATACATACAAGATACAGTGCCTAAAAGCAAATAAAATGTGCATGTGAATAGTTCATTTGGATAGTCATTTGAGTAGAGCTTAGGAAGGGATAGTCTGAACTATAAAGAGAAAGTGTACACAAAAGGCAGAATAAGGTTTGCTAGATAGTGGAATGTGCTATATTGGTGCTCTTTGCTATCTGTATTTAATAACTTTATAATTTTGTGAATGTTTATACATCATTTTAACACTAAAATCTATTTTCTTTTTGAAATGCAATGTGTAGCAAAATTATTAGTTCATTTCTTTTCATTACTTGGTTAAATTGCTTAAAAATAGGTCTTCCCAGGAGTTGGGTTTATATATCAATTTCAGAGCTCCATTCATTAAAGGTGCCTGTATCAGGAAGTACTACTACAAATATGCATGTAGGCTTAGAGAAAAATATGTAAGCCTGGGACTGGCAAGGTAGCTCAGCAGGCTAAGCACCTGCGTAGGCAAGCTCAAGGAGCAGGGTTTGATCCTCTGTACCACAAGCTGCAATAGCGCCACCCCTGGGTATCCTGAGCTGGCCACCGAGACTGAGCTAGTGATGCTGACATGCAAGGCATCCCAGCATGGGGGAGGACGAAAACAGGAGGATCACTATGCGTCTGAGCTGTATAGTTATACCCTGTACCAAACACATATAAAAGAAAAAAAATATATAAGACAGGATAAGGGGAAGTAATTATAGCATAGGCTTATAGGTGGTGAACAATTTTTCAGCTTTGAATTTCATCCTGGTCAAAGTTAATAGCTAAAGTTAATTACCTACCTGAGTATACCTACACAGAAATTGCAAAAGAAGAAAAAAGAATAAAATTCTGTTTTCATACTTTTTGTCCTTTCATGCTATTACAATAGGTAGAACAAAAAGTGATCTCCAAATAAATTTCCTGCATTTTGTTTGAAAGGTTGGCTTTGATTTTTGAAATAATGTTTGAAGTTTTTCTCAGTTAAAATATGTACTCTCCCAGTTCCCAGTGTTTCATGCTTGCGATGGGCCACAGAGTTCTCTATGCCTCCCTTAAAACAGTGTCCACTCTTTTTAAAAATTATTTATTTATTTATCTCTTTGGTACAGGGTCTTACTATACAAGCTCATCGTCGTCTACTCTTAAAAGGTTTGCTTCTCCACTTTGTTTACTCTTTAAGTTGGAAAATCAGATCGCTAGATTGAAATTATTGATAAAATCCCAGCAACTCTGGAATTCAACTGAGATACTAAGCATCTATTAGCTCTGAGGTGATGCCTGCATATTCTTATGCTGTGGGATAGGAAGTAATAAAGGAATGTCTCCTTAGTTTTAATAGTATAGAAATGTCTGCCATGATTCCAAACCAGTCAGTGGAATGAGGTCACACCAAGCTCCTTTTATATCAAGCAATCATGTACATCCAAAAAAAAACCAAAAAAACAAAAAACAAAAAAAACCCAAATCCTGAGGCAGGCATGGTGGCACACCTCTGTAATTCCAGCACTCTGGAGGCTGAGGTAAGAAGACCATTGTAAATTCTAGGTCAGACTTGGCTATATAGTAAGATCAAAACCAGCCTGAATTGTGCAGCAAGCATCTGCCTAGAAAAAAAGAAAGAAAGGAAGGAAGGAAGAAAGAAAGAAAGAAAGAAAGAAAGAAAGAAAGAAAGAAAGAAAGAAAGAAAGAAAGAAAGAAAAAACCTTAATGTTCACCACTGATAAAATGTGCTGAAAACAATTTTGGTCTTTTGTCTCTACACTGAAAATGAAACTATTTTAGAAAAATGAGAAGTAGCTACTTGGATAAAACTGAATTTCAAATTCAATGTAGCCTCTGTAGCATGTCCCCAAATCTTTGGAGCAGCAATACTTTAAAAGGGACATTTGCAGGCCTCTGTAAGATGCACTTGTTGAAGTAATTGGCCTACAAGTAGGTCATAGTAGATGGAGCTAATGTGCATGTATGCAGTGTTAATATGAAATTTTGCTAATAATGTGTCATAGGAAACTTCTACAATAACCATTGGCTATACTATTGGTATGAAGAATTTGCTTGATTTGATTTCAAAGCTCCACAATGAAACGTTCCATTATAAAAAGAACCAAGCTTTTGAACAGTATTAGTTGAATGTTAGCAGCATACTGCTATAATAAAAATTATATTTATCTATATATATCTACCTATTATCTATCTATTAATATACTCATAAGGTTTATGATTGCTGTGTTGGTTTACTTCCTCTTTTACTCCAGGTAAGCCTATTTATCAGGAAACTCTTGGATGGTGCATATTAGTTACCTTTTACTTGTATTATGTGAGAGCAGAAGATTCGGAATACTTGCATGGAGTTTACAGGTAGAGTGTGGCTACCTGTCAAAAACTCAAAGTCACAATTTCCCCAAATCCAAAACTGTTTGAGTCTTGGCTTGCTGCTTTATAGAGCATTTTAGATTTCGGACTGTCAAATCAGGCATACTCAGCCTGCATTAATGCAGAGTCAATGTTTATAAGCCTTCTTTACACTTTAAAATAAGTTTGAATCTCAGCCCTACTGTTTATTGTGTGAACTTAAGATAACAAATAGTTCTAGAGCAGATTTAAATAATGAACGTAATAAATGCAATGCACACAACCGAGGGTGTTACATGCTTATAGTACTAGCACTCCAGAAGCTAAGGAAAGAGGATCCTAGTTTACAAATTGGGGCCACTTGGACTAGTTATTGAGACCCTACCTCAAAGAGATGGGCAAACTATTCAGTGCAGCTTAGAACATGTGTTAGCTAGGTCATGGTGCCTCTTGGGTCAGGAAAACCAAAGTTTAGGGCTATTAGCTGAATATGTGTGAGAAGGAAGATAATCGCGTGCTGCTGCCAGGACTCAGGGGCAAAGGGAGGTTTTATAGGACAAAAAGTACTGGGAAAGCAGCCTCGGGGCTTGGGGACTGTGCAGAGGGTGTAACAGCTTTAGAGGACAACCTTGAAATTTATGTTTCTACATTAGAATATAAAAAAGAAAATAATAAAGAGTTCAAAGATGAAAGAAATGTTCCTAAAGTCCAGTGTATTTTTCTGTTGTGATCTTTAGACATCTGTAATGATCCTAGAACAAGGATCTGAAATGAAAATTAAGTGTTACAATGAGCACCATCTCAACTAATTAAAAGCTATTTTTTAAAAAAATTCATACTCTCTTCTTTGTTCACCACATCATGCTGGAAACTACCTCATGATGCTTATATTTCATAAGTCAAATATCCATAAATATTTTGGCTACTAATCTCAAAAAACTGAAAAAAGTTAAGGAAATTGTTCCACTGAACTTTTTTCAATATAACATTTAGTTTTTCCTCAGGATGTTTTGTGTTTTCTCTTTTTATTTTTTACTACATTTCTAGCAGGCCTTTTAATTTTTTTTTTTTTTTTTTCAGGAGTGGGGTTCAAACTCCTGACCTTGCACTTGTCAGGCAGGCACTTGTGCCGCAGAGCTATCTCCCCAGGCCTTTCAATTTTAAATGAAGAGTTAACCTGTTAATATGGCTAGCAGGGAAAGCGTGAATCATTATCAAGCATTCAACTCACCACACTGTCCCCGCCTGCAGAGCAGAGGAGACGGTCACTGCTTTGTCAAGGTCTTTGGTGAAGATTCCTGCGGCTAAGCCATAGGTCGTATTGTTTGCTCTCTTGATCACGTCCTCTAAAGACTTAAACTTCATGATTTGTTGCACTGGCCCAAAAATCTATACTCAAAGAATGAATGAAATCAGATAAAAAATTAAAATCAAATATTTTGAAGATCATGTGGGTTCTCCACACACTATTCTGAATTGGGCAAAATTCCATTACCCACCTCAGGACCTCATGTCTCTCTGTACAAATCAAAATAAAGTCTTCCAAAATTATACATGATAAAAGATAATATTCTTGAGTTAAATTCTCTTTGGAACAAGATAGTGCACAGATAAATAAAACAGTATTTATTTTCTAGATATTGAAATTAGACCTCCAACAATTTATGATGGAGCATCAA
The DNA here is from genome assembly GCA_004027025.1 of Myocastor coypus. NCBI lineage: Eukaryota > Metazoa > Chordata > Mammalia > Rodentia > Myocastoridae > Myocastor > Myocastor coypus. The sequence goes on along the minus strand of PVJA010020364.1, from coordinate 14,192 downwards.
ATCACTAACTTGAGAATAACTTTAGGCACATTTTACCTTCTCTCCCTAATTTTCTTCATCTTCCAAAAAGATGAGTAGACTATATATAACCGTAAGTTCAAAAAGCAATACTTACTCTATTGGATAAATGACTAGGCAATTGCTTATTGTAATATTCACATTTTAGAAAGCATCATCACTGAAATATCAGCAATTCTACTGTACTCATATTTTTTATAATTATCTAAGTTAGGGAAAATAATATAGACTGTTATTCAGACTGTATTCTGTAGCCAGGTTCTATTTTGTAATTTACATATGCTAAACAGAATGGCTAAAGTCTCCATGAACAAAAATGCTGACCTCAACCCTCTTCCCCACCCTACCCAATGCCTGAGTTCACCGGCCATGGCTATACTCACAGGGTAGCAACCAAGAATCTCAATCCCTTTCTCCCAGCCTCACCTACTCGTCAGCTTTACTAGACTACTCAGCAAGGCCAGCCTTACTCATTTTGTGGTTCACCCTCAGGAGTGAAGTGACTAGTTTTCATTGAAAATAAAACTGAGAATTAGTCACACACGAACTGGATTCCTTACTGATTTCAGTCTTAAACCTTTGTCAGTGGGTACAATCTCCTGATAAAGAGACCCAAGAGCTGGTAAGTTTAGGTGGACGGATTGTGCCCACCTGTACAGGGGATACAGGCCAGCAAAGGCATGAGAGCAAGTGAAGCCCTTTACCTCCTCCTTGGCAATGCGCATGTCGTCTGTCACATTGGAGAAAACAGTGGGCTGGATGAAGTAGCCTTTGTTCCCCCAGGGGCCTCCGCCACATTCCAGTTTGGCTCCTTGTTTCTTCCCACTCTCAATGAGCTCCAGGATTTTATCATACTGGTCCTTGTCAATCTGTTTCAAAAAAATTCATATGGGAACGAATAAATGCCAATTAGTAACGCACTAAGTTCATGCATTGTACCTATTCTGATATATTAAGTAGACTATGAACTAAAAATTAAAAAAAAAAATCACAATTTTTTTGGCTCTTATTTTCACCAATTTGAAAACCACGCTGTTTATGACCTGTTTGAGTATCTAGTGACAACCTAACCTTAGATACACTGCAGGAATCACCTGAAGAGATTTATTTCATGGAACCACTGTTTTCTAAATATGCAAGACTTTGTATTTCACAGTGTGTCCCTAGAGTCAGCAGCTCTGCCATCACCCGGTAGCAAATGGGCTTCTCAGGCCATGGCTCACACTTTCTGAATCCTTTTGTGATTGAATTATCTCTAGGTTTGACCAAAGGTGACCTGGGAGTTGAGGAAATTGACCCTATTTGGGAATTACTGCTGTAGGCCAAGACACCAAACTGAAAATCAAAAATCCAAATTCTTGAGTAACAGAGCATGAATAAAGAGCCATGCAAGGAAGAGGGAAAGGTGGTATTTCATAAGACAGCCAGAAATACTCCAAACTGATTGTGTTTCTAGGTAAACAAGAAAACCAGGGGTTCACAGGAATAGTTGGGAAAACCAGGGGTTCACAGGAATGATTGGGATATTTAGTAATTAGGATCACTGAGGCCACCTGTACAACCATTAGAAAACAAGTGCAACGGAGAAGTGTGTAGAGAATGAAAGACAGTTCTGGCAGTCTGTATCTGTGAAGTGGCAGCTGAGAGGAAGGACTCACTTCCCAGGACAAATGATAGAAATGTATAGAAACTTCAAAGCAGACGAAGACTTGGCCAGCATAAAATGATGTCATTGAGGGAAACAAGAAAGCGATGCTCTTTGCTAATGTTCTCTCGCTTTCAATACCTTACTTGGCTCTTAAACTATTTCTAGGTAGGAAAAAAATCAACAACATGCACTCAGAATAATTTATTTTGCCATGGATAAGAAGAATTTTACACCACCAAAACAGTGCAGCGTTGCTGCATAAGAAGCTGTAAAAATGAGAAGTGATTTAGTTTAGTGAAAAAAAGAGATACCTATTTCCTGTCCCCTAAAATGCTATTCTTTCCACTATATACTCACCTGAGGGCCGTGGCTTATGCCTGGGCTCAGAGGATTGCCAAGAACATATTTCTTAGCCCGCTCAACACTTCTCCGAACAAATTCATCATAAATTGATTCTTCCACAAAAAGCCTGGAAGCAGCTATACAGCATTGGCCTTGGTGGAAGAATACGCCAAAATGCGCAAATTCTACAGCAGCATCCACTATGAAAGATCACATTAAGAGGGCAGGTTATCTACAGAGTAAAAAATTTACATATAAGAAGGCAATATGGCAATATTGGGGATATAGAAAGGGCACTATGGGGATATAGAAAAGGCTCAGGTTCTACACAACTCATGAATTAAAATTCACATGATAAATTAATCTCAGTATCCTTTATTCACTAAGAAAATAATGATAATAAATAGTACAATCTGGACAGATGATATCTATTGTCATAACATAATGTGGATATAAGTAAGAATGTTGATTTCTTTCCAAGAAAAAATAATATTGTAAATATTTTGTGTTAATGTTTCTATTTATAAATAGACCATTATGAACATTTCTTTCCAATGTTACGCTGAAACTAAATAAGAAAGAAAATCTTAAGAGTCCATTGCCTTAACTTGGAACCATTCTTAAACATCTTGATCAATAAAAAATATCGGTCTTTCTGAAAAAAAAAAATAACTACAAGAGTAATAATAACAATAAAAAATCTCATCAAAATCCACCCCCTAGAATCAATCACCTTAAAATCTTATTATAGAAAAATATTTTCCAAATCTGTCAAAAAGTATATCATGTTTTCGCATATATGCCTATGGGTCCTTATCTATGTAGCACCTGATACCTAGGTTCTAATTTTTTTCTTTTCTTGCTTCAGAACTTTTGTTTGTTTGTTTATTTATTTTTATGGCCGGCTCAGCCTGCTCTGAGGGCAGGGCTGGTGCAGCATGTGGTGCCGGGGATAGAACCGCAGTCCCTGCAGCTGCCTGCAGGCGCTTTAGACCACTGAGCCATCCTGCCGGGCCCCATGCCTAGGTTCTTTCACTGGATCTTTAACAAAAAGAATCAAGTTTTCCTTTGTGATTCAATTTTCTAAATGCAGAAGATTCAATTCACCATTAACCGAGTTGGGTGTGCATGTGTGACCTGTGCATAAAATTTGAATTCTATCAGAAGTAGTTGGCTGACAGGCTTGAAATATTTGGAATATTCTCATTTTTGTAGAATACTTGATAAGGTAATGTATTGTAAAAACTTCAGTTAAGTTCATAAGGCAATGAATGCCATTACATGAATCATTTGTTCAGTAATGCAAAATTTAAAGGCAGAATTAGAAGAATGATCACCTATTTTTGCTAACAAACTCTTGTATAAGATGTTAGGGACTTCTATTTAGTAGTATAATCAGAATGAGAATGTTGTCTGTTGAGGTCACATCATAGTTGAACACTTAATGTATATAATCTCATTTATTCTTGATGGGAGAAAAATGAAACTAACCAGAATCAATCTCTTCTATTTCAGTTAATGAGTGTATGATGCAGAGTAAAGGCTGATGCCAAATGCCACGTTGTTGTCTCCTCGGTTGATCTTGGTCTAACATACATGAGGTATCTTATGCTTAGCATCATAACAATGCACAAACGTATGTAACTATTATAAAATAATATGTGTCCTGTGGGACCCATAAATGCAAAATATTTACATTATTCAAATTTCACCTGAAGAAACAGCAATCTGTTTCCAGCCAAGAAGAAAGTGTGTCTATGATTAATTTTTGTGTGTTTTAAACTTAGGACAGCTGAAAAATATTTCAAGAATAATTGTGGACTCAGATGAGTTCTGTTCATTTTGAAACAAACCTGTTTGTGCAGGTTTAGCTCCCTGTTCTGGCATTGTCGGAAACCAGAAAGGATGTAGGTGTGGGCTTAGAAGAGGCGGCTGTACTCACGGTCAGCATCTGCAAAAACAATGCAGGGGCTCTTTCCCCCCAGCTCCAGGGTGACCCTCTTCAGATTGCTCTTCCCGGCAGCTTCTTTGATTATTTTGCCAACCTGCAATACAGCGTTGCCAAGGAGGAGACTTACTCCATGTTCACGAGGCCAGGTCGAACATTCTACATTTGTTTGACGTTTGTGGTCTTATTAGATTTTATTTGAAAGAAACAATGACACATTTTTTCCATAACTGGCACCTTGAGACTTTAAAAGGTCCTCCACACAAGTCTGCAGACACAAGGATGAATCAGAAAAGTGCTCATGGGCAGCACAGCAGAGACTTAGAACATGATAGTGGCCTTGATATATGTGACCAGGCAAGATGTCCTTTCATGTTCATCAGAACTTTGCCTTGAGAGTGATCTGCTGCACTGTAATGCACCCTAAAGTTGCTCACTTGCCTCTCCCAGTATTCACAGAGCTCTATGCAGCCAATGGTGTATTCTCCACACTTTGAGCCCCATGCTTCCTCTTCTCATGTACTCATCCCAAATGGGATCCCATCTAGGCCACGCATTTATTGAGCTTCAGCTCAGACTTTGGGTCTTCCTAGAAACAAACTCATGACCTTGTGCTTGCCATGCAGGCACTGTGCCACTGAGCTATGTCCCTGGCTCTAGAATCCTTTCTTGATGACTCTGGGTAGACATAATCTGTTCTTTTTTTTGGCTTCCCAGTGAACTACATGAAGATGCTTTCAGAGTTTGCTTCTGATTGTGTTAGTTGTGCATGTATACATTTACATAAATTTGCTAAGGAGATTGTCCATGCTTTGGCGGCCAGGGTACAGTTCTACCAACACATCTCTCTACTTGGCAGTTTTTCATGATGGTTTCATTTAATTATTTTCTAAATAATTTTCTCCCTCCCTCTGTTGCTCCCTCTGTCCCTCCTTTCTTTTCATTCCTTATACCTCATGCTTTACTTCACCACACATGCCTTTGAAAACTGGTACTAGAAGAAAGAAATCAGATGCACTAGTTCTGTACCATGTTTCTTTAGGTAGCTGGGGATTGTTCTGGAACGCCACTTGTTTCTTCTCAGACAAAGACAATTGTTTTTACTTCTTTGTGGATCATACCCCATCAAGATTATTTGCTATAGGTGTTTTGCTTTTTGAACTGCAAAATCTGATTTACTTAGTTTTACTGACATCTTGATTCACTCAAAAGACCTTTGCCTTTTTCTTTTATATAATAATATTATCTTGCTTCATTTACTTGGATTTCACTTCCAAATCCTTGTGTCAGGTTTTAATAATAAGTACCCATTTATAATAAAAAAGGTAAAGTGTGCATTAACATTTTCTGTGTTAGTGAACTGGTGCTGTGCCTTACAGAACTAATAAAATAGTTTCAGGGAACTCAAAAACAGGATCAATAAAGTTAAACTGAAAGAAGAATAAAGTTAAACTTTTTTTTTTTTTTTTTTTTTTTTTTTTTTTTTTTTTTATCTTTTTGAGACAGGGTCTCACTGTGCAGTTCAGGCTGGCCTTGAGCTCACTTTGGTAGCCCAGGCTGGTCTCGAACTCTCACCGATCCTCCTGCCTCAGCCTCCCAGTGCTGGGATTACAGGCATGCGCCACCATGCCCAGCTTAAAGTTAAACTTTTAAAAGAAGATTAATAAAGTTTATCTAAAGTAAACCTGTGTTAGGTAACTGTCTGAAATTTCTCTTATATTTAGTTTTCTTTCGCAACATATTTAATATGACCATTTTAACCTAAATTAACATTTATTTATTTATTTATTTGGTACAGGGTCTCATTATGCAGCTCAGATGCATAGTAATCTTCTTGTTTCCAGCTTTCACAGTGCTGGGATTATAGGCCTAGACTTGGTGGCCAGGACAGCACACTGGCAAGACCTGCACAATAGGGCAAAGAACCCTGGACTCTGTGCTTGTCAAAGCAGGCATTTAGCCTGCTGAGCTATCTGGTAGCTCTGAGCCTGAATTTTCATTTTAAGTGATTAAGATTTTCTTTGACTCTTAAAGTACAATGGAAAATTTAATGAGAATATTTATCACTTCTGAGACGTATACCCAGGAGGAGTTGCATCCGAATGTGAACCCTGAAGTTTCCTACCTTCTGAATTTATAAAATCTACAAATCACACGACACAGTAGCTCTATTTCTCATAAGAGAAGGTGAAGAATACACTCAGAGCAGCTCTGTCCTTTGAGGTTTGCAGTCAATATCTCATTTCATCTCAACCACAACCACTTGTATTGTGGAAACAAATTAGAATCTAGAATAAGGGACAAATGATTAAAGTGAACTTCTGTTTTAAGGAAGTGTTGGATTTCAAATAGTTATGTAAACATCCTCGGGGTAATTAGAGATGTGCCCATTATTAATGGCCTGGCTGAGTGAGTAGCATTACCTCTGTGGATCCTGTGAAGGCCACCTTGTCAATATCCATGTGGGAAGAGATGGCTGCCCCTGCGGTGGGCCCATAGCCAGGGACAATATTCACCACTCCAGGAGGAAAGCCTGCCTGGAAGGATGAAAAGCAAAACAATTACAACAAAACTTGGAATAATGGAAGAAGCGAGGTAGAAGGTGGAAGTGGTTCTTTCAAGCTAACCTTGTGAGCTCTACCATGAGCTGTACAGCAAAGCAGCTTTATTCTTTATTAATATTTCATTTCTTACCCCACATAAAATAACTCAATGGAGGCAGTGTAAACTATGCTTTCTTCCCAGCTTAAGTCCATAGGTTAATGGCTCGTTGCTCTAATGAGGACAGTCTGAAATTTCTTTATAGTAACTCAAGAAGATAGCATAACTCTAAATTTTTGGTGAAATGTTTACACAGAAAGAAAGTACTATACTTATTATCATGTTCACCAAAAATGAAAACGTAAACAACTTCAGTTTTCCAGTTGTTGGTTGCTTAAGTCTTAAGAGCTAAGTGGCAAACTCCCAGTGACATTAATCAGTAAAACGTTAGGCAAACAAAGGGGTCCTGAAAGTTGAAAGATCACCAGCTGGTGTCAACTCCGGTACAAGCCAAGGATGAGCTTGTTAAAATGGCATGTGATTCACATCATACTGACTCATTTTTACATCTTTATTGCCTATGTTCAATTTGGCACACAGAATATTTTCAAAGGCATGAGTGCCTGTTTCCTATATGACAAGTTCTAGAGATGAACAATTGCTTAAATTTCCATATGATATGAAGAACAAAGGGTAATGAATTATTCTATATATGTGTATACATATATACAAATATATATACAAACAGTTAGGATAGTTCATGAAAATGAACTTTTGAAGAAACAAGTATAATTCAGAAGTAAATATAGAAATACCAATACATGGCAAGACCTTTTCGAAAGAATGTGGCCTAGGGTCACAAAAAACACATTGGTACAGTGAACTCCAGCCTTCAGAGATTAATACTAAAATATGTGTAAGTTTAAACAAATTTGCAGAGTCTACTAGGTGTTTCATGAATGTTAGGAGCTAGCAAACTATCCCAGCACTGAAAGGGTGCTACGCTACTTTCATCATGAATGTGTGTTCATGAGAGTGGGAAAAAAGCAAGAAAATACTCAGTAACCAGGTGACTGTCCCCAAGCCTCTGGGTGGCTTCTGGTCTGCATTTGGAGGGAGACTCAAGCACACCACCTCCCCCACATCCCAGCCGCCAGCCCTGCTCAGGGCAGCCTCAACGCTGGACCGCATCTTTGAGCAGAAGGTAGCTGACAGCAGCCCTCATGAGGGCTTCCTATCCTGGCTAGAGCTCTGGGATTCTTGAGCGCCCTCTGACCAAGAAGCTTACCTCTTTAATTAAGGATGCCACGTGAAGAGCCGTGAGGGGAGTTTGCTCCGCGGGTTTGACAATCACCGTGTTTCCACAGCTGAGGGCGGGCCCTATCTTCCACACCAGCATAAGCAAGGGGAAGTTCCACTGGAAGGCAAAATTGCACAGTGCAGCCTTTGCCTTGCTCAGAGGCACGGATGCTGAAGTGTATTTGACACTGGGCAGCTCCTCCGTCCTCTTTAGTTGTTAAATAATGGCTGTAGCAGTGTTGACAGACACCACTGAATTCTATTTAGAGATCATAGCCAGAAGTGATAATACTCAGAGGAAAGCAGATAGAAGAAGGGACAAGGAGAGGACTCCTAATTTAATCAAGTGCTGTCACTTTAAATTCTTGTTCTATCAAGCACAAATGACTGCCTGGTTTTCGATACCAGCGAGTACTATAGTAACAGTACTTGATTTTAAAAATGGTTTATTCTTTTTTCCCTCTGGGCCATTTATTTTATTCATTCAACAATTTTTTTTTTTTTTTTTGTCTTTTTGAGACAAGGTCTTGCTGTGTAGTTCAGGCTGGCCATGAGCTCACTTTGTAGCCCAGATTGGTCTCGAACTCGCACTGATCCTCCTGCCTCAGCCTCCTGAGTGTTGGAACAATTTCTTTTTTTGTTGCTTCTTTTTTTAAATTTTAGGGGTCTACAGGGTGATTAGGGTCTCACTACTCAATTGGGCTCATAGTGATCTGCCTATGTACAGCCTCCTGAGAGTTGGGATTACAAGCGCACACCACCATGCCCAGTCTGAACAATTTAAATTATCTGTGGTATAAATACTCTTTTCTGTGCTGCTTGGATGGCAGCCTAGGGCCACATATAGGTTGCCAGTAGTCCCCCACTGAGCTACCCCTCCATCCAGGACCAGCAGTGCTCCTGAAGGGAAAGACAAGAGGATGAGGAGGGGCGCTCAGGCCCAGATCCTCGGGCCACCATTGAGCAGCTGTGTGAACCCTGGCAAGTTCCTTGTTCTCCATAAATGCTAACAATATTCTCTTCTGCAGAAGGTTACCCTGTGATTTATCATTCGTATTTAGGTTTTTGTGGCTTTAATGAATTTTGTTGGATTTTTTAATGAATGAGCAATTTACTTTTAAATGTCACATGTTTTTCTTTCAATCTCATTGGAACAAAAAAGAAACCATCACCACTTGCTCCATTAAGAATTTCCAAGCACTTGAGTCTGCTTCAAAGTTGGCCTTTTCCTGCATTTCAGCTTTGTTCTACCTGTATTGTTTTTGTTGGGCAAAACGGAAACCGTACAAATTATAATTGAAAATGCCATGCTTTTCATAGGAGAATTTGAAGTTTCATAGCTTGTTATCTCAAGATATAGTTTACCCAATGTTCCAAATGCCTCTATTTAACGTAAATATACTATTTTATTTAAATTTTGGAAAACTCAATGACATTATTAGCATTCCTCAAGACCAAGAGAGAATAACCATAAAATTCTTATGGAAATAGAAGAAACCAAGAAGAGCAAGAAGAATCCTGGGCAATGACAGTAAAACACAGATCACTGTAGTCCTTTGATTTTTTCAAGCTGTGAACAAAACTGCAGCGATAAAAACAGCGTGGTACTGGCATGACAACAGAAACGTGAGCCAATGGGACAGAACAGAGAATGCAGACTCACACAGAGCATGGTTAGGAATCTGATCTTGACAAGGGAGTCAACAATATAACTTGGACGAAAGATAGCCTTTTAACACAAAATGTTGGAAAAGTTGACCATCCACATGCAGAAGACTGAAGCAGGAAATACGTCTCTTATCATGCACTGAGCTAAAATCAAAATGGATCAAGAATGTAAAAACAGGGTCAGCCAGATAGTGCAGCAGATTAAAACACCTGCTTAGGCAGATGCAAAGACTGAGGTTTGATCCCCAGTATGCTGGGCTGTCTCCATCCCTGCGGTGCACTTAGAAGTGGTTGAGACCGGGCATTCTGGCACACACCTATAATCCCTGCACTTGGTAGGCTGAAAACACAGGGTCACTACGAGTGTTATGTATGTGGTAAGACTCTGTTGACCCTGTACTAAATGAAAATAAATGTAAAAAAATAGAAAAGAAAAACAGAAACAATCTTTTGAAACATAAAATAGACTAAACCCTTTTTTAAAAATTTATTTATTTATTTATTTTTTCTTGTTTCAGAACCTTTGTTTCTTTATTCACTCATTTTTATGACCGGCTCAGCCTGCCCTGAGGACAGGGTTGGCGCAGCATGTGGTGCCGGGGATCGAACCGCGGTCCCTGAAGCCGCCCAAGCTTTCCCAAGCAGGCGCTTTAGACCGCTGAGCCATCCCGCCGGGCCCCTAGACTAAACCCTTTAAGGCATAGACATTTAGGATGATTTTCTGACCAGAAATGGAATTGCAAAAGAAATAGAATCAAGGATTTTTTTTTTTTTTTTTTTTTTTTTTTTTTTTTTTTTTTTTTTTTTTAGTGGCAGTTTATCAAATTAAACACTTCACAGCAAAGGAAAAAAACATGGAGCAAAACAACAATGTATACAATGGGAAAACATATTTTGTCAGCTACTTTCTAGAGGATTAATATGTATAGTAAAGTAGAGGTTTTTTTTTTTTTTTTTTTTTTTAACTCTCTTAAAGTAAATGATTCACTCAAAAAATTGGCAAGTGAAAGGAGTAGAAACTTTTTAGAAGCACAAGTAACTGATAAATGCATGACAAACATTTCACATCACTTGCCATTAGAGAAAGGCCAATGGGTTTGAGCAACACAGAGAATCCACCTTATTCCAGAAAGTGTGACTGTCACCAAGGAATTAAATAATAATAAATACTAGCTTAACTATGGAAAAATGAGTCCCTCTAAATCGTCTGTGAGAAAATAAACTAGAATAACAACTATGGAAATCAACACCGAGAATGCTCAAAACACTAAAACTAGAAGTTCCGTCTGACCCACCCATTCCTCTTCTAAGTGTCTTCCTGAGTTAAAGACATCCATACTACAATGACAAATGCATTTATATACATATTGCAGCACAACTCGTTCAAACCTTCGGAGCAGCCTATTTGTATGTGAACAGATGAATGAGGAAGAAAATGTATTTATATATCAGACCCCTGCTCTGCCATGAAGAAGGATATTTTGGAGTCACAGGAAGACCTGTGACTCCACTTTGAGACCTTAATGTTCAGCGTGGTACTCAGACTCACAAGATTAAGTATCTCATGGCTTCCCTTACATGAAAAACCTAAGTTAAAATATATTAAAAAGAAAAAGTAGACTAAAATACATAAATGAATCTTTTTGCAAAAGGGAAGGAGACCCAGAGATGGGCATCTGAGGAGGGAGAGGAAGAGGAAGAGGAGGGGATGAAAATGAAGCAGGATGTGCCATGAGCGGGTGCCCACTCCTCGTGAGGCGTGCCACCGTTATGTACTGGCAATACGAAACAGCAAAAAGATAGAAAAATGTCTTTCAGGATTTGAACAGTTTTACTGCTACTCTAGTCTGTGCTAGGAAGTCTCAGAGGAGACAGTGATGGAGAGAAGGCGCCACATTTCACTGAAGGGCCAGCCCAAACAGAGAAGCCCAAGGTCGTCTCTATCACATGCCTATCACGCACAGCTCTTAATAGCAGTGCAGAACACAAGCTTCTAAAAACAACCCATAGAGTAAAAGATTGAGCTTTCATAATGCCGGCAAGTTGAAATTCACTCAAGAGATATGTCAGGGTGTAGGTAATTTGTGGCATTTCTTAGATTATATCCCAGAAATCCACACCTAGCAAGCTTAGTTTCAATAAGTCTTCAGGTTCAAATTTATTTGTGTTAAAGAAATCTTTGTCAAAAGATTAAAAGGCTTAACTTAAATTATATTTCTTTTCAAAATATGGGACAGCAACTTACAGGTAGGATTTGGCCACATACTCCGATAGGTTCACGCCTCGTGTAGGTGAAGAAGTCTCCGTCTGGAAAACAAATCATACAGTGAATCTATAGAGAAGTAATGTGCTTGGCATTCGCCAGGTGGAGGTTGGAAATTGATGTATGAGGAAGATGGAAATAGGAATTTAAGAAATGAAAAGGACAGCATATATTAAGTTACGTACAAAACAGAAATTTGAGACCTCAAATAATATCCCGGAATGACAGAACCCAGAAAATCGAGTTAAACAAAAGCAGTGATGCAACATGAGAAAGTGTCTGGAAGATAAGGAACTGGGTTGTTCACCACCAAGGAGAATGTTTCCTACATTATTATCCTCAAAGTTTTAGAGGAAAACAAGAGGGGAGGAAGGGTCATAGCTGAGTAAAAGAAGAACCATATTTAAGCGTATTTTCAGCAGCTGAAAGCTTATCAGTAATTTAATGCTTTTGAAAAAAGTAATATAATTTTAAAATAGTAAAATTACAACTATTTTTTCTAGAAGGAATAAGCTTTTCTCTCAGCTTGCAGCAAGATGTTGTTTTTCTCTGCTTGCTAAGCCAAAGGCCTGGTCTTTTGATCATTGTAAAAAGTGGCCAATATGAAGGACAACTCTCTTCTGTCTAGAGCTGACTAATTAACGTGCCTCAGAATTTGACGGGGACATTCATAGATATCTTAGCTCTTCGTGTTTGGTTCTATTTTAGTCCACAGAGGAGCCCCTGGCTGTCACATCAAGACCTATCTTTCTAAAGATCCACATGAATTTCAAAGGCTTTTCCCATATGTTCTGAGGGCAAAGTGATGCAGGCACTAACACAGCCACATTTCTGGGTAGCACTGTGGTCTTATTCACCTCCTTTAATTTCTTGTCACTTGTATCCTAGAACATACCCCAGCTGGATTAGATATGCAAGGGCTAGTCCTGGAAGTGCGTTTTATGTTAATGTATTTCTAAGAGGAAAATTCTACCCTGACTGTTTCCCCAAATGATGTTTTCTTTTGTTCTTGTTGTTGTTGAAATACCTTTCATATTTCTATTTTGTGAAGTGCATATACCAGCAAATAACACAAACATGCACATTTATATATTCGAATTCTTACTATAAACATAGCCTTATGTTGTTTTGAAGCTATTAGAAACAAATCGGTATGAATTAGTAGGTTTAATCTTCTAGTCCAGCTCTACTGATTTTGAATAGGTTCAGATTACCATAGATGCCCCATAGGAGAGCAGGCAAAGAGACTTAAACAGTTACATTATAGGAAGGCATAAAGGTCACCTTGGCAGTGAAACCTAAATGATTAATATCAGAGGCCAGCTATGAGCACTTTGGCCCTTTAGATAGCTGCTGCAAATCAGTAACTGCAGGTATCAAGTCTGTATCTTGTACTCTGAACAACTACTATGAAGACAAAAATATGCATTGTATTTATTGTGGCTGTCCTACTAATGTGTTTTGAAACTGTCTCATTGTGATTTATTTCTTATTAAAATGAATAAAAGTTAGAAAATAATAAAATGAAATAAACCTTTTCTCTTTAAAAGGGAGAGGGAAAGGGGAAGGAGAGAGAGCGAGCGAGAGAGAAGGAGAACTAGTGCACTGGTTTTGAAATCACCCAGCTCCACAGTAATGGCCTCAGCCCCCGCCCCCTTCCTGCAGGTCTCCCAGAGCTGCTCACCCACAGGTATGGTGCGGCCCTGGATCTTGTCGGCCCAGCTTGCACAGTAGCGTAATCCTTTTATACTCGTTCCTACATCCATCCAACATGCATTAGAAAATATTTTTCCAGCATTTGTTGCCTCCATCGTCTGAAAAACAGATTAATCTCTAAATTTAAAATTCGATAAAATTTTTAAATTAAAACATATATGGTCAGGATATTGAGCAAGCATTTGAGAATTTTTGACATAGGAGAAATCTTAAATTATCTTGATTAAGTTTCTCTTTAAAAAAGAGAGAGTCTGTTCCAATAACAGGCATATGGGATCATGTTTCATAAAAATCGTCAATGCTTATCCCAAGCAATCAGTTATGGGAGCAGAAGTTAACATCACCTAGAGCTAAAAGGAGATGACCATGTGACAATACTGTCCAGGATAAGAGATTTTATCCGTGCTGGAGATTAAGTCTTTTTTTCTTTTTCATGGAGTTCAGGTAGCTTGGTAGTTTTGCCTCTTTTGATGTTGGCAATCAAATTGAGGCCCTCACAGTTGCCAGGTAGGCACTATGACCCTGAGCTACACCTCCAGCCTGTGGAACTCATGATGTGCTCACTGAAGCCAAGCTTGTGGTCAGTTCTAACAGTGAACCCATCCAGTCTGGTTCTACTCACAGCCAGCAGGACAAGATCTCTTTCCATTAAGTCAGCCAGCTTGTTCAGGAGGCGGCCCCTCTCTGAAGCATCCATAGTGCGCCATGGAGAGCCAATCTGAAAGGCCTGTCTTGCGGCCTGCACTGCT